>RCWM02000152.1:600000-795000 GCA_003667255.2 Euschistus heros | reverse complement strand
TAGGTATCTGGGTCCGGGCTAGGCAAGAGACATAAGGTATATTAAGATCTTTGTGGATAAGCTTGTTTGTGACAAAGTAAGGAGCACTGAGGATTTTTCTAAGGGTTTTGGATATAAAGGATCAGATCCGAGAGAATTCGACAGTTTAGTGGAGCCCCAAAGCTCAACTATGTAAATGATTTCTTAGTAATTAATCGGAAGGTTCGAACCTTTGTCAAATAAATGTTAAAGGATTCAAAAAAAATATTAGGTTAATATTGAATTTGAAATGTAAACATAAATTAACCTCATTTAATAATAGGAAATATTATGTTAATTTTTTTATCTGGTTTCAATTTACCCAATTCCTAGTTATTCCTTTAGCCCTGATGAAGGCTTGTAATGAAAGTCGATACGCCACACACAATAAATTGACCCATTTTATTTTATTTTTTAACACTCCCAACCATCTTCTCTATTTAATTACCAAGAACCAATTCACAAAATTATTTTTTTTTTTTTTTAATTTAAAATAATAATTACTATAAGACTAAAATCCCATGAGAAAATTGCCAGATGCTCAAACCCCCACATTCTAGAGATCCAATATGTGATAGATACAGAATATTTTGGACTATATTATGGAAATCCTCCTCACGATGTTTTCGTATGCACTGAAGCTATAAGAACATTTATCGTCATTACGAATATAAATAAATTAATTGCTCTTTCATTTAATGTTGGTTGAATTACAATATATCAGGGTAGTAATGGTCTCTCTTACCAGTCTAATCATTTAAATTTAGAGTTGCAGTTTCAATAAACTGAAAAAAAAAATTTCGTGGAAAAAATACAAAAAAAAAAAAAAATATTTTTTAGAACCAATAACTGTTCAATTTTGTAATAAAATTATAAATTATTTTATTTTCAAAAACACCAAGAAATATAGAAACTTCTATGAACAATAAAACTGTGCCGTATTTTTGTTTTTTTATATAACCTTAGTCTATTTCATCGAATCCATTTCATCAGGTTTGGGAACAGTAATATACTTTTCTCTTAACCATTTGTGTGAAATGCTAACAGATTGTAAATAACATAAATCAACTCGGTTCTTTTCGTAAATAGGCACATTCTTAATGGTGCCATATTTCTTGACTTAAAAGTCTCCCTCCCTCTCGCGCCCCGCATGCTGAATCTCATTCTACGAAAGAAGGTGAGCTAAGTGTTTTTTCCAGCAAACGAACAGGTGTGACCATTTAACAAATTCCGCGAACATCGTTCTGCTTTTGTTTTATCTCTATTACAAATTATATATTCATACAAATGTATCCCCCTCTCTCTTGTGTGTGTAATATATTTATATATACCTATTTACCTAAAGGTGAACCTGGAGAAAACGTTTTAAAATAACACGCGTGTGTCGACGAAGGCTTGTACTTTGTATTCCGTTGTTTATACACAGTTCTTCTCTTTTTCTGCATTGTATTATTCGCACGTAACAGCGGAAGACAAGGACAATAAATCAGCTGTTTCCGTCTGTTAATGCCTGGTTTTGGTTTTCCTTCCATCGAAAAACAACTCAGATATCAGCGAAAATATCAAGAATTGCCTTTTAACATTAACAGATAATTATTTAGATAGCCTTGGAGTACTTGAATGGATCAATAAATTATTTAAGACCTTCGAGAAGGCTACTTGATTCCAATTAGACAATTACAGGAATCGAACTTAAAATTGCTGGAAAAACATTTGATGTAATTTTCCAAGAAATGCGTATTTTTAGTTGCTACTAAGCATTACCTTGAGCATCACTTAAGTTCGGAAAATTATTTATAAATAAATAATGAATTATTAAATAGATAAATGATCATAATTTAAAAAATACATTACATTATTCATATTCATACATCCAAACACGGATGTTTACGTCATTGGAAATCTATTACTTCGCGTTTACATCGATTGTTGTATCAATATGTACGAGGAATGTTATTGATTTAATATTTTGATAAGAAACTCCCATTTTTAAAGTGAAACTAAATAAAGCTGGAAAAAAAAAAAATGTTACTTAATACTTTCATATTAAATTTAACTTGCTATTTTATTTGCCTATTCACAAAAATCTCAGAAAGGTCAGATATCAATTGAAAAAGACACTTTCAGGTTTTGGACGGCTTTTTAACCGACCAATTACCAAAAGACTGCCCAATTACCTCACTAATAAATGTAGGGACCACAATCATATGTACTATGTATGTATCCCTCCCTTATATTACTGGGTTGTCAGGAAATTAATGCAGGATTTCATGTTTAAACGAAAACCTGATATTATTATTAAAGAGATTATTTATCGGGTTGTAGTAAAGAGATGGCATCCAAAACTACAATTTTACGTGAAAAAATTATTTTTCTACATTAAATGAGAGCTGAGAATAAAAATAAAACGTGATTTTTTTATTTGTTTTTATTTATTATTGACTCCAAATGCAGTTTTTTCTTTTTTCTTTTTTACTGTAATGCAAATCTTGTTCTATGTCCTTTTATATAAAATAATATTGTCCTGCCGGAGATTGTATATTATGTATTTTTTATATAAATAAATACACATCTCTTCCTCATGTCTAGTTCTATTGCAACAGTTAGTCATCCAAAAGAGTTATTTTATTTTATCATTATTTTTTTGATCTCTTTAAAGAAATTTACAACTGTACAAAATATATACATCAAGTAAATGTGTTCATAACAAACATCACTACTCATCAGTAACACTTCTATAAAAATTCTACTCTAGAAGGTCTCTAGGCCATCATCTCCTCAGACGCCTCGGAGGATTATCGGGCATGGAATGGGAAGCAAGTTGAGAAACTTGTGGATTTCAGTGGTTATGGATCTTACTATGGAAGGATAGGTATCTGGTTTGGGCTAAATCAGCAAGATATGGAATATTAATATCTTTATGGATACGTTTATTGGTGAAAAAGCATTGAGGATTTTGGATTGTAAGGATAGGATACGAGATGAATTGAATGGTTTTGTGGAGCCCTAAAGCTCAACTCTGAACTTCCAAATAGGTCTAATCAAAATCATGTATATGCGTCTTTTGTAATTAATAGGGAGGTTTGAACGCTTGTCTAGTAAGTGTTGAAGTAGTATTGCAGTTTTTTCGTTTTAGCCTTTTATGTGGATAGTTTCTAAATTTAAATATAAAAAAGAGAAATAAATTTTAAATGGGAAATATTTATTCAAAAAAAAATTGTTCAGCGCGTTATGTTTAATTTAGCAATTGATATTTCTGTGTTAGATCGTACATGCCGAGGTGCGGACCTTCCCTTTACCCCTAAGAGAGTACAGGAGATGAGCAGTGTTTCACTTCGATTAGGGAGAAGATTGTAGAAATTAGTTGGCTGTGTATCTTGGCAACTAAGGTCATCTATAGAGCGCAAAGTTTAGCGGAGATAGCTCTGTTTGTGTAGGAGCGGCGGTGGTGGGGGGAAACCGGTTCGTGGAGATCACAGCTGGAGAGGAGATTTGAATATATCAGAACGGAGAACGGTGAGGACAGCTCCTGTGGACACGGCTGGAGGGCTCCGTCTTTGTCAGGACTCAGGACTCTCTGGGGGCCTTGGGCTCCGAGCCGGCCTCCTCTCTGGAATAACAATGAAATTCTAAATTGGTCGAGTGGAGGAGGCATTGTATCAACAGCCGCTAACTTTATATCTGTCTGTCGGATTCAATTTAAAAAACCATTCTTTAATCTATACAATTATATAAAAGGACAAACCATTTTTCGTTTGTGATCACTAACCGCGAAAACTACTGAACCAACATGTACCAAATTTTAACTACACCATCTTCATAGCTCAAGGAAGGGTTATAAATAATATTATATACATATTTCCAATTACATTTTTGTTAAAAACGCGATAAATATATGATGCGCAGAGAAGAAAATTGACCGATAGGTGGCGAGCTCCGTTCAAGAGAGGTTACAGAGATAAGGTGTTATATACAAATAGAAATTTATAATAAAATTATTTTAAAAATTTAAATATGTAGTGCGACTTATGGATCCCGGAGAAGTTTGAAAATAGATATTTGGTCAATATTCCGCAATTTAGTCCACAATGGTAAAACTGCTTTACTCATCCGTTCCAGATATTAACTATATCATATTCATAGTTATAGGAAGGTTTAGAAGTACTATAATCATAATTTCAATGGACAGTATTGAATGTCAGAAACATGTTTGCCCCACTGTTACATAAATTAATGATTAGAAATTATAACCTAACCAGATGTAATCTATAAAATTATAACCTATAAAAAATATAGCTCCTTTGCCTTCTTAATATTGTGTGTAAAAATATAATTCATGGCCCTTTAGTTGTAAGGACTGATAATGAGATCCATTATCTGCAAGAGTTTCTTAATAGCCTTGGTCAATCTGGATTACTAAAATTATGCTTTTACGTTATATTATGCTTTTATTTATGCATAAAAATATCATTGAAGAAATAATGCTCAATTGCATACTACAATACAAGATTTTAATCGATAAACAAGTAAAAATACAATTATTAGTTAAAATAATCTAAGTTCTTTACTTATGAGAGCGGGCGAAGCCACGATGGACGGTGCTAGTACTATTATATAAAAGGACAAGCCATTTTTGGTTTGTGATCACTAACCGCGAAAACTACTGATCCCATCTGTATCAAATTTTAACCATGTCATCTTAATAGTTCAAGGAAGATTTAGTAATAATATAAATCTACTGATTTTCAATTTATTTGAAATTGAAAACGCGGTAATGTGGGGATAAAAGATAGGTAGCGAGCGTCATTAAGAGAGGTTATAAAGGTTTGGTGTTGTACAGAGCAAGAAATTTATAATGGAATATACTTGTTTTCAATTTAATTGTTATTAATAAAGCTATATATATATGTGGTACAACATGTGAATAAAAAAAAATAGTTTCAAAATCGACCGATATGTTAAAGCGCCATTCTGCAACAGAGTTTGCAATGCTACCCATCTGTACCAAATTTAAACAGTCCAAGGAAGGTTTAAAATAGTATAGTTTACTATGTACAGCGTTAAATCGCAGAGATTTGCCACACTATTATTAATTTTTATAGATGAAAATTTAAATCCAACCGGATGCAATCGATAAAATCATTTCTGCCACACTAAAAATTATTGCCTTATCAAACTATCGATTTCTTATTTTTTGATATTTTTTCTATAGGCGACCTTACCTTAATTATTTTGTTAATAAAATAATTCAATAAAGTGGTAATTAATTCATGAATACTAATTGATAATTTGTTGATTGTTCTTTAATGCTCTTCTATCTCGGAATAATTAATATATTAAATCGAAATCGTTTCATAATTGACGGTATAATCGCGTAACAAAAAAAATTAAAAATTCACAATACAACCCATTTGATGATCTATTTTTTTTTAGTCGGTTGGTAAAAAGTAATAATAAATAATATATATAATAAATATCCAATCTGGTGATATTGCGTAATAAATTTAACAATACTGTAGTTAAATAAATGGGAGACGGGAATTAAGTTCTAAGTTACTCTGGGCAACTTAACTTTCAGGAGAGCGTAAAAAAACTAATATGGCATTAATGATTGTATTTTTATTAATACTATTATTGTGTTTACTAATATTATTGTTTCTTATATTCTTTATTTAATGTATTTTCACTTTACATGTTGCATACTTTGAGGTTCTTCATTTAAATTTTTTCTCTTCTCATTTATTTCTTATTGTACATATTGTGAGAATGGGGCCATAAAGCCATCCATATTACCTATTGCCCTATATGAGGAAGATAATTCAATAAAGTGGTAATACTGTAGTAATTCAGTAAAGTGGTAAATACCTCCTCAAATGAGATATTAAAAAAAAAAAATGAAGAGTAAAGAAAAAATAAATTAATAAGTAGTACCTGAATGAACCTTTGAGAACAGCACACAACGTTTTAAGCACGGCAACTATAACACAATACTATTAAAACGGAGCAAGGTAGAAACCTCTGAGAACATACGTTATTCCAAAATAAAGTTATAATATTAGGGATGTACATCGTATACTAGCGCATTCTCTGGAGGCGAAATTGAACTAAATAACCGTCCTTATGATATTCCGAGACTACATACAACGTTATTCCCGCCAACTGATCAAATTACATGTAATTCATAGCAGATATATAAATAAATTCACTCATTGTAAATCTGGAGCCAACATCAGCAGTAAACTTGATTTATTTCACAAAAGAGAACTTTTAATGAATATTATGACCTGCCTTATTCAAGGGTAATAAAAAAAAACTCTGACTATATGATATCTGTCTACAATTTGAGTAAACACATATACCACAAGATCACATTAAATAAATGAAAACTATTAAATTATCAGCATTAAACAAAATTAAAATTGCTAACAACTGCATGTGTAAAGTAGTCCCAGCTATAAGCGCTCTGGATTAAAAAAAAGGGAATAAAGTTATTAAATAGTGCAGCCCTAAAATAAGTCATAGCTATAAAATAATCTCAAAACTGTCAATAAAAATTGTTATTACGCAAATAAAGTAAAACATATTACTAAAAAGAGCTTCATAACTTAAAATCGCCGACGCTATAAGCCGGGGTTAAAGCAAATATTAAGTCCCTACTTGGAGTGTAGCCGCCGAGGAGGTTCTAAACTTAGCTTAACAATAACTCCGTAATGGACGCCAGTGCTATTACTATAGTAACGTGGGAAACATTTAAAATATATATAAAAAATAAAACAGCTGTAAAAGAAGACTATAAATATTTATATGACAAACTTACTAGCTATGAATAACTTTCACGGTAGATTAAAGTTAAAAGTCTCCAGTAGTTTAATAACATATATTAAAATTACCTTTGATGTTATATATACCAGGTATGCAAGTTTAAAATGTCGTTCAATTCCAATAGAATGCGCTCTTAGCCTATTGAAGGATTTGCTTATCTCTAAACGCTATTTTGTTTGTTAGTCATTTGTTTTTAAGTCGTTTACGTGGACGTATCATACCTTTCTTTGGTGTTAAAAATGTCTAATTTTAAGCCAAATAAATAGCATTTGCGGCATGTCATGATTTTCTTATTTAATCAAAAGAAAAAGGCATCTGAATGTCATCGAATTCTTGTTGAGACTTATGGCGATGTTGCTCCAACCGTCAGGACATGTGAACGTTGGTTTCAAAGTTTCAAACGTGGTGATTTTGATGTTACTGATCAAAAACGAGAAAATCGACCAAAAAAGTTTGAGGACTTCGAATTGCAATCTTTATTAGACGAAGACAATACCCAAACCCAACAAATGATGGCAGAACAGTTGAATGTCGGCAAGCCATTTCCGATCGCCTGAGAGCTATGGGAAAGATTCAAAAGGTTGGAAAATGGGTTCCATATGAATTGGACGAACGACAGATGGAAAAACGAAAAAAAACTGTGTGCGAAATGCTGCTTTTACGCCACGAAAGAAAGGGTTTTTTGCATCGAGTTGTAACTGGCGATGAAAAATGGATTTATTTTCAGAATCCCAAACGAAAAAAATCATGGGTAACGCCAGGACAACCATCCACATCGAGTGCAAGACCGGATCGTTTTGGGAAGAAGACAATGCTATGTGTGTGGTGGGATCAGAAGGGAGTAGTCTACTACGAGCTTCTCAAACCCGGCGAAACAGTCAATACCGAGCGCTACCGACAACAAATGATCAATTTGAGTCACGCATTGATCGAAAAACGCCCAGAATGGGCTCACAGGCACGCCAAAGTCATTCTTCAGCATGATAACGCTCCTGCACATTCAGCCAGATTGACTAAGGAAACGATTTCTTCGCTTGGTTGGGAACTCCTACCCCACCCGCCGTATTCACCTGACCTGGCGCCTTCTGATTATCACCTCTTCTCATCGATGGGACACTCATTGGCGGAGCAACACTTCAACAATTTCGAAAACGTACGAAAATGGCTCGATGAATGGATTTCAAATAAAGATGAAGCATTCTTTTGGAATGGTATCCATATATTGCCCGAGAGATGGGCAAAATGTGTAGAAAGCGAGGGTCAGTACTTTGAATAAAATATATTATACTTTTTTTTAAATTACTGTGTATATATTTTAAGAAATAAACGACATTTTAAACTTGCATACCTGGTATATATATATATATATATATATATATATATATATATATATATATATATATATATATATATATATATGAGTGATATAAAAATAGGGAATTTCAAAGATTTTTGCTACACATAAATCAGGGTCTTAGTTACCATAGTTTAGTCAAAAATATTTAAAATTATGATCAATTCACCATCACTATATGATTTTATGTAAAATATTGTTTTTATCTGTTAAATCTAGCATAATTTTAATTATACTAATATATTAACAGTGATTTAATATAATCTTTAAATGTATTTTAACAAACACAATTAATAAATCAATAATGTTGAATATAATTAAGACAAATTATCAGGTCTAATTAGCATGCGAATATTCAAAGAATATTTAAAGTAAGTGTAATAAAAAGTAAAGTCCTCAAATCGATTACATCACAACTTCCAATAACTAGACATCCTTCTCGAAACACTTAACATTTTGTTCTTCTTGTAAGTCAATTAAAGCGGTGTTAATTCCATAGGGAATAACAGGAAAAAAAAAATAAGAGATTAAAAAAAACAAAAGCATTGTTAAAATGTATTAAAGCAATTTTATAAAATAACAACATCCACCTCTCCTCTCTAATATCATTTATAATAATTAATCTTTTGTTTTGTTTTAAAATTAATTGGAGTTTTATAATTGGGGATTATTTTTCTTATATTTTTTTTTAATTATTTATTATTTTAATTTAGACGAATGATAAGAAAATGTCCTCAGACTTAAGAATGTGCGAATGTGGTGTAAAAAAAAAAATAAAAAATAAGACATGTCGAACACGAGAAGGACCTTCCCTTGACATTGTTTCTAATTGTTTTTCTTGGTTAAGGTCTCTCATCCAGCTCCTTTATAGAATTCTGTAAGTATCTGTTTGGATGGTCATAGAATTTGTCGCAAATTCTGAATTTTCTTTTGTGGTCCAGTACCATGGGTATGTAGAGGTCTGTATGTAGGGTTGGGCGATAGTCGATAGTTACTATCGATATATCGATAGGTCATGCCTATCGATGGTCACTATTGATAGTGTCGACTATCGATAGATCTTTGTTACCCTCAAGTTTTGAAACTCTCGGAATTTTGCTGATCTGTCTATGTCCAGTGTCGAGTTCTTTTGAATTGAATTCGGAATTTCTAGAGCCCAAGGGTTCTCTCAAAGACTAAGCCAAGGAAAGCAGAAATGCTAGTTTTTTTTTCGGGAAATATGTAGCTCAAGGAGTACACTTGACTCTTGAAATTAACTATTTCATGGAGATCGTGTAATTAGTCACAATATTCGTAAATAAAATGTTTGTAGGTTATTCCTTGCAGCAGGGAAAACATGAGTCGTAGATAGGGATACTATCTCCTAAAATACAAAAGCCGGACTTGACGCTTTATTAAGCCGGACATTTGCCACAAAAGCCGAACATTATCTTTAAAAGCCAAATATACCTTATATAAAGACGGATGTACGTTTTTAAAGTTGAGATTAACTTCAATAATAAAAAAGTCTGTCAAGATAAGTTACATATAATTTTTAATTAATCAAAACTTATATTATTATAATTTATATTACAGGTTTAAGTTTTTAGTTATAACATGAAAATTAATAACTACTTGAAACATTTTCAGTCTTCTATAGACTTCACTTATATAAAACAAAAACAAAAATAAATAAATTACAGCTCCACTTTGGCAGTAAACTAATAGTTTTGATTATACAAATATAAAAATATATGCACTCATCTCAAGAGAAAACAAAGGAATTAAAATTAAAAAGCCAATTAAAAAGAAATCTCAAATGTTTCTAAAAAATAATAAAAATCCACAAATTCTTAGTTATATTTTGCTTTTTCACCTACTTTATCCAAAACGTCGTTTTCCTTAGAAATCATATAAAATTCTGCACATGTTAATTTTAAATTGCATAATATGAACATCATGTGTTCAATTGTTTCTGTTTGAAATTTATTGCGTTCCTGTGTCCACTGGGCATTAATCAAAGAGAAAACTCATTCAACGTTGACGTTATGGCATAGAATCGCAAAATAGTATTCTTCCAATTTTAGTAGTTGAGAATTAAATTCTTCATTATGAAATGATCTAAAATAAGCAGTCCACTTTTTATGTGCCGAAAGTTTTTTAAAATCTTTTATGGAATTCTGCCATTGGTCAAAAAGTTTACTAAATTAGTCAAAAAGGTAAGAGGAGTGGGAGTTTCCAAGATCTGAACACAGTCGCATTTCTGCCACGCCATAAGATTGCTACTTTCAGCGAGAAGACGAAAAAGCCTAACAAATGCCGGACAGGCCGGACATAATGATGGGCATGTGACGTAGTGTAAATTTAATGTATTGTGATTTATTCTTCAGATTGATTTCCTAAAGTTTAAACCAGTCTTGAAGAGTCAGCTAGTAATTTTGAAGAGTCAGTGAAGCCTGTTTTGAATCAGTGTATCTTGTGAGAATGGCTGTACCGTTGGCGTAGGTTAACGTTAGAGTTATTGTCAAGTGGGATATGTTATCATATGTTTATATTATGTATTAGATTGAATGTAAGATGGAACTTATTTATAATTTTTATTTCGATAAATAACAGAGAACAGATACTATAAAGCCCCCGTTGCAGTCTAATCTGTGTGCTAAATGATTTGACATGACATAACATACAGGGGCATAACCTCGAATTTAATTAAGTAATTCTGTCTTAAGTTCATTCCTTAACGTATTTTATCACGTGATCAGGTTATTGAGAGAACTATGCGCAGTTGGGAATAAACTAGTCTTAAGAGTTAGTCTGGCCTCTGACCCGCAAGCAAACCGTCATTATTGTAACCACGGCTTCACACACGTGTAAACTTGTATTTGTGTGCCAAAATATTAATTAGAATACGATTTTATTATTATAATAGAAATAAAAATAATTTATTATTATTATTATTTCAAAAATACTTTTAAAAGATTTTCTTTTTCTCTATATAAAGGAATAATTTATGTTCGTACATAAATAACCTATATTTCTCAAACATAATTTTACCTGATATCTAAATTATTCGTGTACAAATGGAAAATATCCTTGCACAAGCATATCGTTAATTGGGATAGTAATGTCAGTTCTCCTGAATACTACAGTCAGATTAGAACTATTGTCATACACTATACACCAGTGACATATGCAACACTATAAGAAAGTGAAATCGAAACTTTAATGCTCGATATGCAGCTAGATAGTGTTGAAATATGTCTCGCTAATTGAGAGGGGCCAAAGTTGAAACTGCAAGAGGTCAGATTCGAGAACAGTTTCTTTAATGGTTCTTTAATCATCACCTCAGGATAAAATCCTTGTTCTGCTCATATATTTTAAAAAATTACACATTGTTTCCAAAATAACCGGTTAGTAAAATATTCCTTTTTGAGCAGAACCCGGTAACCACAAGGAAACTGGTTATTTAAACATCAGCCGGTTACTTGGATCAAAATCGGTTACTTTAAGCGTAACCTGTTCTTTTCTTCAGAATCATTGATCATTAGTATCATCAAAGATGGATAATCGGTTATTTTAAGCAATTTCTAATATAATGATGTGGGACAGTATTTCAGAAACAACACATTTAAAAATAAAACCACTCCATAACCATTTTTTTTTTTTTTTTTTTTTTTTTTTTTTTTTTTGTGGTTACCGGTTTCTTTACAAGAGTGAATGATATACTAACTAATGATTTTTGAAACACGATAAAATATTTTTGGAAACAATGTGGTTACTTTTTAAACAATATAATATACTTATATTGAAATATAGGCAGAAAGCTTAAGATGAGTCACTTTTCTTGGATCTTGAAGGCTACAAGGATTTGAAAACAAGCGGTTTAAGGAGTAAATTTATTTAAATAACAAGTCTTCAAGATTTTATAATTATCCTCCAAAAAAGAAAAGAAAGATATTTCTGAATATAATCCATTAATCTGAAATATAAAAACTTTAATTTTTTAAATACATTAATCCCTTAAGCCACTGATTTTCAAATACCAGTAGCTCCAAGAAAGGTAACTCATCTTGAAACCTGGAAGCTAACATAAAGCAAGATGGTGTAACACAGTTTAAGTAAGATTTTAGTTGAAGTGCTAAAACTGAATTTCATGCTTAACGAAAATCACAAAATCGCCGCGCTTTTTTTATTTCTTTTTTTTTTTATCTGGAATGCTATGCATTTTTCACAAATAGAGGTTCAAAGTTAAAGTAGAGAGAATTATCATGATTTTTAAAAGGCACAATTGGGATAAGAATACAAAAAAATAGCTTTTTTTTGGTCTTTTGAAAAACGCTCAGTCCCGGAATTCTGAAAATACACATGTTAACAACAAAAACCGTTGCATTTTTTTCAAGTCATCGGGGGAGTGATAGATAGCTCTTTCCATTGAATTGAATGTCTTTCTTTTATATTCATTTTTTTTTTTTTTTGGTGTTTGGGTTAGTTCATTTCACAACTTTAAAACAGTGTTATTTCCTCAGAAGACATCCCAGGGGGTGGCCGAAACGTGGGGAGGTTTGTGAGAGGGCTGATAATGATAAGGATTTTGACAGGAGAGATAACATTAGCAGTACCAGTATCGAACCTCCGGGCCTTCTCAGAACTTTATCAGCACACAAATATGCAAATTATAAAAATGTAACCAGAATTCTAGAGATTGGGAATCAAACCTTAGATGTTTTAAAACTTACTTCGATTAAGAAAATTGTTTGAAAGTTTGTTAAATAAAATATTTTAAAAATAGAGAAATTCTTCCATATTAAATTTATGAACACTAAAATATTATTTAAAACTATTAGTCATGGTTCTACTACCGAACACAAGCTACCATAGCAAATCAGTAAATGATCACTGACAAAATAATAATCGCAACTTGACAGCCACGAGGCTATAAATTAAAATTAAAACAAACACATTTCATTAAAAAAAAGGTCAGAGGATCTTAATAAAAAAAAATAAATTAATATCTACAGAAGGCATTGGAGAGATAATTGTGTTATGACATCGGCCGTTAATCTCATTCCACAAGACGAGCCTAGAATCTAATCAAGATGGCATAAATAATTATTAACGTCTCAATAACTTATAATCACAATTCTAATTGGAATAAGGCACTAATAATATCATTTATATTAAATAAAAAATATTAAAAATTACAAAACTACATAAAAATATCTTAATAAAATATAAGAATATTTAAAAATACATATTAAAAAAAAAATACTTTCAAGTTATAATGCATTACATACAAAACTAAACAACTAATTCTTCTAACCATGCATAAGAAAGTTATGCTTACTACCAATACATAAATGATAATGTTTCTAAAATTTTAAATGTACATAGAATATTATATGAAATAGGGGAAAAAGTTAAATTTAAAACCAACAATATAAGAATCATTAATAATGTTTACAAGCCTCCAAGCGTGCGGTACCAAGGGTCAAGGTCGCCATTGTTTATTGCTCATTACACAAATCGAAATTCAACATTATTTAATTTTTTTTTAATATAATATTCAACTATGAAGAGTAAAATTAATAAAAAGTGACATTTTTATGAAAACATTATTATTCAAATTGTGTCAAAATGGAGAAGTATTAATAATATTGCTAAAAGTATAAAAATTAAAAATGTATTAATTTTTATTTTAGGATAAGTTACTATCAAATGAATGCAATTTTTCAGGCAAAAATACAGATTTTTATTAATACTTTGTAATAGTTTCATACTGTCAAAAAACACTTGATTTGACTAGAATATTTTCAAAATGGACTCACCATTGTCTGTATAATTGTTTAGTACATGTTCCAGGCTATACGTAACAGTAAAACAATTGAACAAGACACAGCACAATTAGTACGTAACTTATTGAAAACAAACCGACATGCTCACCTTGCCAAGTCTGTTCTGTAACTGTCGGCGCTGGTTCGAGAGCAGAGCGCTCTCGCGGCGGTACCCTCAAAATGTCCTCCAACAATATGTTAACTTTTTTAATATTTTCTTTACTATTACTCGCTTTTATCACCAATTTCTTTCATAAAATTCTTACTAGAGATGATAAAGAACACTACTATGTTATAGAAAATTTGAAAAAATAAACAATAAGGAACAAATCGCGTTAACCCACTTTGACGAAGAAAGTTCTGCCTTCTAAGGAACACATTGCGGCTTTGCAGTTGATTTTTAGTTTCCTCCTGCTTAAAAAGCTCTTACTTTCAGCGAATTAATATTATTTTTTTGATAAACTGTCGTTTAAAAGTAAAAATACAAAAAGCATGCAGCTCGTGGAGTGTGAAAGATTAGAAAGCTACATCAGGTGTTGTGCGAAAGGCGCGTTTAAAGGACTTGGATTGCTTACTCCTTTCTGAATATTCTAATAGCGTCTATTTAAAGAACTGAAGAAAGGGAATCGACTTTAAAAATAGATTCCAATAATTCCCACATTACGATCTAACTGAACCAATAATATAATCTTTTAAGATTTATCTTCGGTGTTCCCAGAGATAATCATATTTCACAATAATACGTCGAACTTAACTTGGCTTTTCCCTAATCACCTTTTTAAGTATTCCATATATCCAATTTGGTTTTTATACCCATCTGTAACTAAAATATTCATTTATCTTGTAATATCCGCTTTTACAATATTTTAATTAATAATACGGATATCTCGTTTTATAAAAATAAAAAAAATATATAATATTAATAGACCAGCAAGTACAGTACAGTCCCGCAAATATCGGTACTGATGACCCTTCCTATTAATAAATGATGTTTAAAATAAATGAATTACTTTAAGCAGAAATAATTTTCGCTTAATTTCAGAACCCTACGCACGTTCTTACGTAGAATGATCATCTTCATTCAAACGATGATATTGTCACGGTGATAAAGGGAAACCGTGAAAAAAATGACACTGCAAGCGAAGACCCTGATAACCATTAGGAAGAACCCAAAATAAGCCAAAGTGGAGGTTTAAAAGCAGTTGAAGGCGCTCTTCGATTTTTGAGCAGCAAAGGAGTAGTCCAGTCAATGAGTGCTGAAATGAGGGGTGTTGAGTGCAAGAAATAGCCGATAATTTTTTACTAAGCAGTAGTTAGCAGGTGAACGTACTAAAAGTCCCCGACCCTATGGGTGAGCTATAGGTGGGGGGAAGTGGAGAAGGTCCTAACTTTGTGTTTTTCGATTATATCTCGAAAATGGTGGATTTTAAACAAATATGCTAATCTCAAAATTAAAGCTAACTAAATTTTCTATAAAATTGATTTTATACACACACATATATATATATATATATATATATATATATATATATATATATATATATATAAAAAAAAAAAAAAAAAAAAAAAAAAAAAAAAAAAAAAAAAAAAAAAAAAAAAAAAAAAAAAACCTGTACCACTTACAACCCCTGAAGGGTCTCGGGTTCAGGTAGGGTCTCAGTTAGGTAGGCTGTACTGTTTCTGGGCCAACAGTTGTGAAAGTAGTTGATTTGGCTAGAATTCACGCTCAACTGCCAGGTTTTCCCCCCAAATTAAGGGTACTCACTTTTTAAGAAGCTGGGTGTGCCCCAGGAGGGTGTGCCGATCTCGAATCCGACCCATGGCCGAAATGACAGAAAATAAATTTTCTGCCCTCAGTCGGACTCGAACTCGGGCCCAGGAGCTTGGCAGTCAAGTGCCTACTGAGCTACCGCACTTCCTGATTTTATACATATTTGTCGGAATTCCAACGGGTTTCGAGATATGAATTATTAAAAGTCGATAGTTTTAGAAAAAAATGTACCTCCCTTTTCTTAAGCATTTGCTGCAAATGCCAGAAACTTATATTTGAAATTAAAGTAAATTATATGTTCTAAAATTTTGATTCTGACATTTTTTCAGACAAAAGATCGTAGAAGACTCGACAAATATGTATAGAATTAATTTTATAGGAAATGTAATTAGCTTTAATTTTAATTCGAAACATATTTTTTCCAGGGTCAACCGTTTTCGAGATATAATCGAAAAACCAAACAAATTTAACTTCTGTGTTAAACTGTTAAGTGAGATAATATAATCTAATATCCCATACGATGGCAATGTCGAGAGATCAGAGTTATTATTACTTTTATTCATTATTCAAATTTCCATTGGTACCTTTTTGCTCTTTAAAATTATATTTTTGATATTTTCACCCAGCGTTCCTTCATCCACCTCTTAAATACCAGATCTTAACCTAATTTGTTTGTATTTCTCTTCTCATCAAACTGAAGTGAAAAATCCTTAAATAGTTTTGGAATTCCTTACCCATATCCATTCGTAAAGCTCTTTACTCCTTTTGAACATCACTTATTTCTACATCTCCATAATCAGATTTTTATATATAAATAATTTTAGGTTTATTTTTAACTATTATGTATATTCTAAATTCGTCTTATTCCTAACTGATTATCTTAGCCTAAAATTAATGAGAGCAGACATCAGTACTATTTCAGTCTGTATTTTGTGATTCTTAGGGGACCATCTGAACAACTATATGTTATTTTTCTATTCATTCCATTTGAAATTATCTGACCTGTATTTTGTAAATTTAATAGCTACATATTTATGTTTACAAATGCAATTTATAGAATTTTAGTGTAATATATACAAGTGTATGTATGTATACATGACGGATACCAGCCAGCCGAACGTTGTATATGTTAAATCGGGATTAGATTATTAGTCGGCATGTGTAATGTTACACCGCCCTCCTAGGGAACACTAATCTGCATAATCACATTCCAAACGGCTCCAATCTAAGGCAAATAGATATCCATTTATCATAATCGCTAATGCCTTTAGTCAATTGAATTTAAATAAAACATTTAAATTATTTTTTGAATATTGTGGAATTTAGCCTTGAGGACATTTGTAACAAACGAATATCTCGGAGAGCGGACAGTGTGGAATTTCCCGACGTCATTCCAGTTACTTCCCAACATCTTTAACATCAATTAACCGAATCTTCTAATAAACGGACATATACATATAGTCATTTTATTTTTGAAAAAGTCTTCCTTAATTTCATTGAACATTAAATGAATTTGGACCTTTAGATACAATTTCCTACATGTTATTTACAACATGGGCAGAGATATTGTTTTCTGTAGTTTAACAAATCAGTAATGTTTCAAAGATAATTTTTTTAAAGTCTTGTGCATGTTTTAGTCTTAATATTTTTTTTTTAAGTTATCATAACAACTGATAATCAGTACATTGTGTGATTTAGAGCATCTTGTTTTAAATTTTTAAAAATGGAGCAATTTAATATTATATTACCCTCAAGATGATTCAGGTTAGGTTTATATTACGTTAAATTTTGTACGTTGTATTCACTTTAAATCAGGGTTTGAAATAAATAATTATTGTTTCCTAAAAATCATATAATAATTATTATATTTGATTTTTAATTTAAATTTATAAATATTACCTGATTTATAAATAAAAATTTCAATTAATTTTTGATGCACATTGATTTGATTAAAAATTATGATCACTCACTGAGTGATATGGTATTGCATAAATAATAATGATAAAATTGCGATCAAAAAAATATTGATCAGAAAATAAAAATCACCTTTTACACACAAACTGATCAATATGTTTTTATACAAAATACATACATCTTAGAGATAATTCAAAAAATTTAACTTTCTGATTTAGAAAGGAATTACTCAAAAATTATTATTATTATTAATTGTAAAACTTTTTTTAAAAAATAATTATCAGAATTTGATTTTTATCACTTATGATCAAAAATAAAAATCGATCTTAATAAAAATCATCAAATGATTTTAAAAATTCCAACGAGATAAAAATCTTGATCGGATTTGATTTATATTATTATTATTTTTAACTAACGATTTCAAACCCTGCTTTAAATACATTCATATTCAATTTTTAACTCTCAAAAACATCTTGACACACTCCAGATCTGTTGTAGTTGCTCGAATCAAAAAGTTTTTGACAGTTTTCGTAACAAAAATTTAATGGAAAATATTTTCTGTTCAATAAAACTTGCCGCTAGGCCTACCATTTAGGAGCTATATTGATTTGAATAAAAAAAAAGTAACGTTTTGCCTACATTTTTTAAGTGTTGGGGCTTTTTTGACACCCTCTAACTCTGTTGGTGTTTCATGGATCAAAAGTTTGTCCATAGCTTCTCTATGAGAAATTTAATGAAAAATATTTTTTGTTATATAACATTATTTTCTTGATCTTACTGTATAGGTGCTATATTGATTTGAAAGAAAAAGTCAGGTATGAAACTCCCATATTCTCTCAACTTTGTTCCTTTCGAATAATCATTAATCATTAATTTGTTTGTTTATTTCGTTTAACGTCACACACTCGCTGCTATGGCTAATCGGACGATACTACGGTAGGAGTCCTAAATTTTGCCTATCCAGGTATAATTAGGATAGGGATCTTTAACGAGTACCTGACATCGCACAGACTCGGGACCCCCATTTAACGCCCTTCCGAAGGACGGCATAGCTAAGGATTTTTTACTCCCTTTAAAAAATCCTAAGGTCATCTGCCTGGCTGCGAACCCGCGATCTTGGGTTTAGTAGGTTGCTATGCTAACCACTACACCACAGGTGACCCCAATCATTAATTTAATTTAATTATTAATTTAAGTACTTGATCCAGTTTTACTTTAAATACATTCATATTTAGTTTTTTCTGCCTCAAAACGATTTTGACACGCTCTAGCTCTGTTGTAGTTGCTCGGATCGAAAATCGTTTGACAGTCCTCTGGTCAAAAATATAATGGAGAATATTCCCCGCTGGGACATACCCCGTTTAGGAGCTATATTGCTTTGAATGGAAATAAATCACCTTTCAAACCCTCATTTTCTCTCATCTTTTGTTTGTTTTGAATATCATTAATTATTAATTTAAGTAATTTTATCCCGTTTTAAAAAAAAATAAAATCTAATAATTAATAATTGAAATATATTTTTTAACAATGCTAATACGTCTCATGTGCCCTGGCTGAAAGTGAGTTATTTTTACTTTTAAGAACATGGAACGCTACTACTGTATTTTATAGCTTCTACTTCTTCTATTTTGTTTTAATTCTTCTATAAACAGATATAATGGATTACATATGGCTGTTGTAATACCTTAGCTCTATGTTCTCAATGATGGGAGCAGGAATTCTTTGCGAAAACTATAATTTACCTTATCGTTTGGCAGGAATCGGTTACGAGTATCGTCTATTCTTTGGGAATCCTCCCGGCAGTTAGCTTTCCAATATACGGTCCTATTGTTCCCATCAAAATAGTCCTATAAGGCAATACATTTTAACGGATCTCTTCAGCTCTTTACGATATCTGATAGAACAATCGATTAGGGATATCGATTTATAAAGGCTCTGTTCTTGAAAGCAATATTCCCTGAATAGACCATATAGATACGACCAAAAAAAAAAAAAAAAAACATAAAAAAAGCTATAGCTGATTGCTTCAATAGACGAGCATTTGTTAATTTATCTCGCCTTAAAAAAATCTAAATCTTGGAATTAATGTGCTTCATACAAGTTACATTATTCACATCACTTATTATATTTACTGAAAATTATGCGGTGATAAAATTAATTTATTTTGTTAATCGATCATCAAGACATTTCTGATCATAATTATTTTTTAATTATGTTTATTGTTGGCTGCCATTATCATGTTTGTAATATATTACACTTTACATTCATTTATATATATATATATATATATATATATATATATATATATATATATATATATATATATATATATATATATTACTATGATCATAATTATTACAAATATTTTATCGGCTAGAAAAAAGGATAAATAAAAATAGAAGATTTAACTATCAAATATATCGTAATTTGAACAAATGTTGAAAGATATTCATTAGTACCTCTGGGTTATGGACGGTTTTTATTTACAGTGAGTAATAATTAGAGGGTTGCGAGAAATAACCTGCGAACACGTTCTATTTTTGCACCAAAATCGAAGATGATATTTCTCAGTTGTTTCAAAAAGATTAGCAAGTTGTCTGTCGAATTAAAGGCTGTTAACGAAGATAATGAGACCAAATTTAACTTACGACTTTAAAAAAACAAAAAAAGTAAACTCAAATTTTGAACTTTTCTATGTTTTTAACTTATAATAACTCAAAAAGTAATGATTTATTTTAAATCTATGATTAAGGGTTTTCAATATTCATAGTAGGCATCTAAAAGTAGCTAAAACTAACATCATAAAAATAGAAGACACAAAAAGCTAAAAAATGTTTTTAGGTCCAATTTTTAGTTTTGCTTTTACTTTTTTAAAAAGATCTTTAACTTTAGTACACAAGTAACTGATGTCTATGCCAACTACACACTAAGAGATACTCACCCTGTATAAAATGAAAATATAAAACTAATCTAGTTGAGATTAAAACTATTTTATATACTTTAATATTTAATAAAATCTATATCTCGACGAATGATATCAGTATAGAATTGATAAGTTCTTCGACATTAAAATCCGCCTCTGCGCCTTGGGGCGGGGACACTTATACATTATATATATTTTTGGCGGTTTCTAAAGCAAATAAAAAATAGTAACTGGTAAATAAAGAATATATAAATATATTAGAGATATATTTTATAAAATATAATACATAAAGATAATAAATATATATTAAGATAAAACAACAGCTACCCCTTGGGCTTTTTAAGTCTCTTCTCAATATTTAATTTATAATAAATTTCTAATATACTAATATCACTTATTTTCATAGAATTAATACCAAATTTTTGTTTCTGAAAATTAATTAGTTTTTAGCATTTTTTTTTTTTATTATGAATAATGTAACAATCTGCCACAATTAAGGGCAATAAGTAATAGCTGGATTGTGAGGAAGGTTTTAATAAAATTTTGAAAAATTAACTAGTATAAAGCTAAAAACATGATTTACTTTACACGATGATCATATCCCTAGCTCATCATGTAAAGTATCATATCCAACATGTAGTAAAGAGCCTCGTTTATGGCTCTCAGGAATTTGGATTGGAAGGAATGGATACGTTTGATGTTTAAATATTTTTACTGTTCTCGTTATAGCCTAAGCCCAGGTTTATATAGTATTGTAAGTTAAAAGGTTATTACCAATTAAAACTCGAGAATGCCTACTTAGTATTTGGTATAAATGGCTGAATCCTCTTTTAAGTTCTTGTCTTTTAAGTCTATGATGTGGGTCCTTGTTAGACCTTTATATAATATGAAACCATGATATCATTAAGTTACATCTTTGTAATAGCATGTTGTTATATAGGACTTTTGGATAGTAACTATATCAAAGAGTAAAAGTCATGTGCATTTCATTACCTTTTATTATCATACCATTTTGATTATACCACAGATTGATCTGAAAGAGGCGTCCTTGGAGGTTGGAAGAAGCTGTAAGAGGATCCAGAGAACTAAAGAAGTCCTTTAGATACCTTGGGAACTCCGGCTTTAAACAGATAACATTGGAAGCAGCAGCAAATTAGAAAAGAACGATTTATGAAGTAGGAACGAAATATGAGGCTTAGGATTTGCGGTTGGCCCGAAGCTTAGGAAACAAATCGGTGGAGTGAACCCGATTAAACAATTTTATGTTGTTGTTTTGTTTTTGAGGTTAGGTTCCACAAACAATATAACCTATACTAATAATACAAGTATAGTTGACTGGATGATGAATGGAGAAGAAGATAATCAGGGATGCAGTCAAAGTAACACCACGTTAAAGAAGGAATTCTTTAATACGTGCCAACGTATCAGTCATCGTCCTTCTCCTCACAAGTGTGGTTAGGTGGCCCTGAAGAAGACCTGCAGCGCAGGTCGAAACGTTGGCACGTATTAAAGAATTCCTTCTTTAACGTGGTGTTACTTTGACTGCATCCCTGATTATCTTCTTCTAACCTATACTATTATGTAAAAGGACAAGCAATTTTTCGTTTGTAATCACTAAAGACCGGATTTTCGTGCAGTATAAACCATTCAAACGTGCAACAAAAACTTCAAAACGTGCAAAAACGTGCAATAAAAAAAATCAAAACGTGTAAAAAGGTGTACTAAATAAAAAGATTTTGGTTTTTATTTTTTATTAGCATCCAAGTAGACATAAAATAAAGTAAAATATTGAATATAATGAAATTAATAATTTTCCTTTATTTAAACAATATTTTGTATTGAAATATTTAAATAAAAAACACTCTTAGGAACAATAATTATTTGTCATAGTAAAACAAAACATAATACAAAATTCTATTTATTATCATCAAGTAGATACATAATATTATGTTTTAAAAGAATATATTTTAAATCTATCTTTTAAATTATAAAATACGAAAACAGCAGGAACATTTTCTAGGACAAGAATCAATTATTTAGACGATATAAACAATTCAATAAGACATAAACAAAATAAATCAATCAATTTTTTTCGTTAAAATTTACTACACTATACATTTCTAAATTTTTTTCTGTCAAATTATACCTCCAGTCATCGAGGATATGTTTTAAAAGAGAAAAAGCTCTTTCTACATCAATACTGGTAATTGGACATTTTTTATAGGAACTTAAAATGTTTGATGCCACATCTACATCTGAACGTTAGCCATTTAAAACGTCGTTAAATGTTTGTAAAATTTTAAATCCAAGATTTTTTTCAAATACAGTTTGAAATTTTTCATAAATTAATTTCCCTTTGTCGTTATTTAATTTTTTGAGTGTCTCTTCAACACTTTGTACGATACTAATTTGTTCATCTAACGATAGATTTTTGGCCTCTAAACTCTTTATTGCAACGGGTATTGGGCCAAAATGGGACCTTATGAATGCCAATTCGGACTTAACTGAATTGTTTTTTACAATGTTTTTTAATTTGGTGATAACAAGAGCATCTTCTTCCAAATGTCCTATTAGCTCTGCATACCTATCCAAATTTTCGGAATAAAAAAGGGCAGCATCTATCCAGGTTCCCCACCTGGTAAGAACTGCTTCTGGGGCAAGGGGCAATTTATTACATTCCTATATAAAGCCACTCGCTGAGGGGCTTTCAACAAGATTTTTTTACCACAAGTTATTAACACAAGTTTATATACATTTCGGAAAGCATCACGTATTTTCTCGGCAACTCTATTAAGAACATGCGCCACACATGTTGTGTGAACCATGTTTGGGTAAAACACTTAAAGAGCGTTCCCAGTTTGAGCATATAAGGAGCTGCATCGGTTACTAAAAGTAAAACCTTATCTTGATACCCGTTGGGGCCGAAAAAAGTTAACAAACTATCGTTAACAAACCGCGACACCGTCTCAAAATTAATTTTTCCAATTCTTTACAAGAAATTAAGTGAGGGGTAGGCTCAATTTCTGGGTGCAAAATACCCAATGCACAAATATATTTCCCTCTCGAATCAGTCGTTTCATCGACTGAAATATAAATAAAAAATTATTGGAAATTTCATTTTTAATTTTCATTAAAGTTTGTTAATAGCAGACATTTAGATATTTTTTTCTTAGTGTGCTCTCGTCAGGTATTTTCTGTCCAGTATACTTTTCTAAAAAGTTTGTAAATTGCGGACATGAAAGCTTGAATAGCGGAATATTGGAAGAGACTAATGCCATACACAATTCCTGATTAAAAGAATTCTTCTTATTGGCGCCACTACAGCTTTCTGTTATCATAAGTTGAGTTACGTTTTTTCTTTTCTTAGCGGCCTCAACTGCTTGTTTATGACTGCCTATACAACAAAATAATAAAGTAAAAAAATGTAGGTACACAGAACAAGATAAATGATTTAAAAGTCAGCATAAATTGTGCAATTTAACTGTTTAGGAAAAATTAAAATTAAGCGTAGGTAGTTCATTAAATTATATTTTCTAGATTGGGATTCAGGAAATGCCATTTCATAATTTAAGTCTAAAACTTACTTGTTTGGCAGTGGGCATTTTTGCGATTTCCTATCAATACCTACGTTTTTGCAGCAAGATTCACAAAAAATGATTTTCCACCAGTTTTTAGTTATGGGTACGGCTGTATCCATCCCTTTAATTTGAAACAAACACCACTTTCCCCTTTAGGCATGTTTTATATAGAATAGCACAACTTGATAGTGGCAGAAGAAATGAAAATAAAGAACTGAGAAATACAAACACGGCTACCGGATATAGGGAGGGGTGGGATGTTGAAAAACATAAAAATTCCCAGAAAATGGGGGACTCGAGCGTTGAAAACTCCTACGAAAAAATATTAAACCGGTTTAAAAAAAATGGTTTGTTTTATTCCACTTGTTTTATAAAACGTATAGTGTTTATTTATATTTTATCCGCTTTGTTGACTGATTTTTTTTTTAACAGACAAATTCAAAAATAAAACCTTAAAACGTGTAATTTCATGCAGGAAAACCTTAAAACGTGCAATTTCGTGCATTAACGTCAAAACGTGCAATTTCGTGCAATAAAAAACTAGTATAGAAATAACGTAGTTTTCATGATTCGAATTTCTATCCAAGTTTTAATGAATTTGGAGTTTGCAAAAAAAAGATGCAATTGCACGAAAATCCGGTCTTTAGTAATCACTAACCATGAGAACCAATGAACCAATCTGCACCAAATCTTAACAACGTCATATTAAGAAACTCTTATATAGCTACAGCTAGGAAGGTTTAGTGATAAATAAAAAGGACAAATTTTCAATTAATTTATAATATAAAAAGGTTTAGCGATAATATTTCAATTAATTTATAATTAAAAAAGCGATAATATGTGGATTACAGTGAAGTTTGAAAATTGATCATTAGGTGGCGAACGTCATTCTCCATGATAGATGACAAAGGTACGGTGTAATAGAAAACTTTAAACATGTGGATCCTAATAAAGTTTAAAAATCGACAGATATGTGGTTAGTACCACTCTGCAAATAAGTTTACAATATAAAAACTATTGAACAAATATGTACCAAATTTCAAATACACCATCTTCATAGTTCTTGAAAGGTTTAGCAATAAATTTAGGATAATAAAAATTTAAATGTAAAATGTTATGAGGTTTGCCACACTTTCATAAAATTTTATGGTTAGAAATTAAAATCTAACCAGATGGATCGATAAAATTATTTCAACCAAATAAAAATTTCGATCCTTTGCTTATTGATATTCTAAGTAAAAACATGTTCCACGGGTCTTTAGCTGTAAGCATTGAAAATGCAATCCATTGTCCGTAAGAGTTTCTTAATATTCTCAGTCCATCTGGATTAAAAAACCCCTTAATTATGGATTAAAACCCCTGCATTAAAACAAAAATGTCCAATTATGCTTTTACGGCGGAGGGTGGTAGTTCAGTAATAGGTTTTGAAAATTTTGGGCACTTTAATATAGAATCCTGCACTATAACTTTTACAGATCGGAAACTGAAGTCGTCGAAGAAAGTGCCCACCCAAACACTCACAAAGACATATTCATAGATGACATAGGACAATTTCTTATTCATTGGACTTCCTCCTAGCGAAATTCTATATTCTTATTAGGTAAAAGGGACTTATTTTTTATAAAAGTAAAGCCAACAATTAATAAATTGACTTCATATAATGATGTAAATAATATTTATACTAGTTTTTAATAAAGAAATGCTGTCAATTTAAAGCATCTTATGATGTACTCATATGCAGGGGTGGTGAGGACATTGCGGATTGTGGGGTAAAATTTAAAAGAGTCCAACAATTTTTCCAAATTTCCCAATAAAAATCACAATTCAAGCTAAAACGTTTAAAATGTTTGATACTGTTTGAGTGAATGTTTTATTATAATTTTTACGGTAATCGTGAATTATCCAACTACTAGATACATAGCTTTATATATAGGATTATATATATTTTCAAATTATTGAGATGTGACATCCCTAACTCTTTCACGTCTCCTTCGCTAGATAGACAGTGGGAGGGGTAAGAACTGTTACCGTGCAAGATTATCCTTCTCAGAAATTTATGAGTATGTATCCCTTAAGACATAAGCTAATCCTCAAGGTAAAATAGACAATCTAACAGTCTAACATTAATTGTCATATATTCTAATTATACGAACAGTGTTGATTATTTATTTTATTCAAAAATAAATTCTTATTAATTAATGGAAAGATGAAATATATTTAAACAGTTTACTTTATTTATTTTTGTCTGAGTCTGTTTAGTACGCCAGAGTATACTTTCACTGGAGTGTAAAGGAGGTGATGAAAGAGTCAGACAGATAAGGAAGGGTGAGGAGATAAGAAAAAGGCGACTAAGCAAAGGACACGCAGCACCTGCAGCCAAGCTAAGGATGCGCAATATAAGTCAACAGGGCCCCCTTTCTTGATAACGTTATTATATATAGGTACACTTTAGTAATAGCGTAAAAAACAGTGCAATGCGAGCTAATTTTTTTATCTTATTATTTTTAAAAGTCAAACCGCAACAGGAAACTATAAAACAAGACAATAAATTATTCAACTTATTTTATTGTTAATCAGTTTACTTAATAGTGACAATATATATATATATATATATATATATATATATATATATATATATTTTTTTTTTTTTTTTTTTGAAGAGAAAAGATTTGACCCCGGTTGGGATTCGAACCCAAGTCTCCACCTCTCTAGCGTGGTGCCTTATCCACTAGGCCACCGAGCTCGTATCCAAACCAGGGAAAT
Organism: Euschistus heros; assembly: GCA_003667255.2. Classification (NCBI taxonomy): domain Eukaryota; kingdom Metazoa; phylum Arthropoda; class Insecta; order Hemiptera; family Pentatomidae; genus Euschistus; species Euschistus heros. The sequence goes on along the minus strand of RCWM02000152.1, from coordinate 768,047 downwards.
CTTCTCTCTTCACTGATCCATACCCCCGGGCACTCGCAATTGCGATGTACAATTCGGGGATGAATGCTCAATTTGAACATTACTTTAAACGGATCTATTGACGAGCTGTCATATATATATATATATTAAATTATGAAATGATTCTTGATTATTAAATATTTTTTAAATATATTTTTTATTTTTTGAAGAGAAAAGATTTGACCCCGGTTGGGATTCGAACCCAAGTCTCCACCTCTCTAGCGTGGTGCCTTATCCACTAGGCCACCGAGCTCGTATCCAAACCAGGGAAATCTTCTCTCTTCACTGATCCATACCCCCGGGCACTCACATACATTGTACATCGCAATTGCGAGTGCCCGGGGGTATGGATCAGTGAAGAGAGAAGATTTCCCTGGTTTGGATACGAGCTCGGTGGCCTAGTGGATAAGGCACCACGCTAGAGAGGTTCGAATCCCAACCGGGGTCAAATCTTTTCTCTTCAAAAAATAAAAAATATATTTAAAAAATATTTAATAATCAAGAATCATTTCATAATTAATATATATATATATATATATATATATATATATATATATATATATATATTTTTTTTTTTTTTTTTTTTTTTTTTTTTTTTTTTTTTTCATTCAGCTAAACACAATCATAGCAACGAAACCTACTGGAGGGTTTTAATAGTACCAGCAATAAGTTTTGTAATAGTTTACTTTCCTTTAATCCGATGCCATTATTATAGGAACTGGGCTGTTTAATCTGTAATCCAGTCTATCCTATTTTGTCAATTTTTGTAAACAACATTCCAATTCAAAAATTTTTTTTTTTTTTTTTTCAAGGCAAGGAGTTATGTACGGCCAAACACGTGAAACACCATATACCTCGGATACGGTGGGATCTCAAGTGGACTATAAACCAGTGATGATTTAAATCAGTTTAAGATTTGACTTCAAGGAATGGTAATACCTGTTATAATAGAAGAGGTAAAAATGTAAACTATGTAAAAAGAGTCTCAATTTTTGCTGAGGTTATGGCCGGTAATGGATCTTTTCGTAGGTTATTGTAAATCATCTAAACTGAATTTAACAGGAAAAGATAATAACAAATTAAAAACAGAAAATCTTCAGAATGTAAAATATAGTATTGTTAGCGCCCAACTTGAATCATTCTATCCTGACATAACAACTGTTTACATACGAGCATGTAAATATTATTAGAGTACATTTTAACTTGTTATTTATCTTTATTTTTAATATGGAACATGTTTTATTCGTATGTTAAAACAAGTAAAAAGTGATAGGTTTTGGGGGGAAGGCGGGGGACACGCTCTAGCGGTGTTGCTCGGATCCAAAATCTAATACTTAAGCTGACACGCTCTAGCTTCAAAGAAGTCCATTTGCTCGGATCCCAACTCCAATCTATTACTCCTTGAAAATGGTGTCATAACTGGAGAGTTAAGATAAATCCAAGCAAAGCCCAGCAAATAACCTTTACCCTCCGTCGATAACCTACCTCATCCTGTCCTCCTGTGTCCTTTAATGGTGTACCATTAAATAATGTAGAACAGATAAGATACCTTGGATTTTATCTGGACAAGAGACTTACCTGGAACCCTCATACAAGATAGAAAAGAAAAAAAGCTGCACTCGATTTCGACTGCTACAATACTTGCTTGTCAAACGTTCAAATCTCCCGATTAACTACAAGAAATTCATCTATATGACGATTATCAGACCTATTTGGACTTCGAAACCATCGAATTCTTCCCACATCCAATCACTCCAATCCAAATGAAGTGATCCTCAATGACCTTAATATCCCTTATGTCGCCGATTTGGCTCGAACCAGATACCTCTCCTTTCATAATAAACTTATCCCTCATCCAAATCCACTTGTTTCACAACTCGCTTCCCATTCCATTCCCGGCAATCCTCCGAGGCGCCTGAAAAGAAGATGGCCTCGGGTTCTTCTTCTTTTGTAAATATTTCATTAGAGTACTACCAATGGGTAGTTCCTCTACAAGTTTTATTCATGTCATTATATCTCATGTACACCGCATATTTACTAGATATGTTTTTAATGCAGTTGTAAATTTCTATATAATAAAAAAAAAAAAATTAATTTATCTCTTACAGACAAATGTATCACAGCTAAGGTGAAAAAAATAGAAAACATTTGAGTATCGACGGTTAAGGGACCAACCCCTAAAACATGTTCCATGTTATTTTATTACTTTAGCTGACAGGCTATCTTTTTGAAAACTTATTTTTTTTTTTAATTGGTTAGCCAGGTCAAAACAGATTAATTTTACCATACCTACTTTAAATAGCTTTCATATAGGTAAAAAATTTCTACGGCAATATCAATAGGAAATTTCTTCTGCTTAAAAATGGTTTTGCCGACTGATATATATATATAAGTATACGTTATGCGGCCAGAGTTTATATATAGTCCGACGGTATAGCTATGACAGGAGACCCGGATCAGGCCGTCCGAGGGCGACAGACCCAAGAGATGACCGATTTATTGCTCTTCAGAGACTGCGAAACCGATTCCAAACAGCGGTTGAGACCTCCCACCGACTCCGTGATACACAGGTCAGCGAGCGGACAGTAAGGAGGAGGCTTGCTGATCAACCTGCATTCCAGAGTCCCCGCATCCGGCCCTCAACTCGCCCCAGCGCACCGTAGAGCACGCCTCATCTTCTGTCGTGAACATGCTGCTTGGACTGTGGACGACTGGGCCTCTGTTCTTTCTCAGATGAGTCCAGGTATAGCCTATATGGTGCAGATTGCCGACCTAGAGTGTGGAGAAGACGAGGAGAGCGATTTACTCAGTGCAATATTACGGGAAGTGTTCAGTTCGGAGGAGGCTCGGTGATGGTTTGGGGAGGCATTTCTTTAGAGGCTAAGACAGAGCTCCATGTGTTCCGGAGGCAAACCCTTGATAGGCACATACATTACGGACATCCTTGAGGAATATGTGGTAACATTTGCCCCATTCATCGGCCCGAATTTCCTTTAATGCATATAATGCATGGACGAGATAAAGATAATGACCTTTGATGCTTCTATAAGGATGTGTAAGGAAAAACACCTTTTAGAAGAATCCAGGATGTCATCCGACACGTAAATATATGTATAAAATAGCCTTTTGGCAATATTTAAAAAAAATGATATTAATAAATGTTTCTAAAAAAAAAGAAATTACATTTTTTTTTTTTTAAGTATAGAAAAAAAACTTACATAGGTCCCAAGAATCGATACCAGACATAAAGATGTCTAAAGATACCAGTGAACCCCTAATTACACATCGGCCACCTAACGGAGCCTTATCAGTAGATTGTGAACACCACAGCAAGTACATGCTCTTCGATCCAGCAACCGGTGCTATAGGAACAGCTCTCGTACACTGCTTCTTATCGTCCTGTTTTTATCCGGTCAGGATAGACCGATGACACCTTATCCGCAGCTCCCAGGGGCTAATGCCATCCTGCCTCCGACCCGTTCCAAAGATATCAGAATGGTATCCTGCCTTATCGTGCCAACCAACACCTCATCTCTGGTCTTAATGGAATTATACCGATATCTATCCTTTCTCCTGTTCGGATCGGTGCAAATGATCTCTCAGGTATTAACTTAGAATCATATATCTAAAAATGAATTTTGCGAAATCCTTATTTGAATTAGTTGTTTCACATTATTTCATTTATTATTTAAGTGTAATAATTGAGACCGAGATGGAAGAAGGTGTTAACTCAGGTTTTTCAAATTTCTTTTTCTTTTCCTTTTTTTATTTATTAACGATTTCCCACTCGCAGTTTTCGTTTTAGTACACAAAAATATTAATAGATGTGGCGAATTATAATAAAGAAAAAACTAACGCCCAGAAAAATTATAAACAGTAACGCGAAAATGCTTCTCCTGAATAATTTAATAAAAGTTAATTAACAGCTTCTTCCACCAATGACTTCTATTTTAAACAATATATTCTGTATTAATTATTTCCTCATTGAATTCTCTTTATGTATTAAATCTGCAACCAGCAGAGTTGTTCTAATAATGATAGTACCTTTTCCCCTTCTTTCCTCAGTTTACATTGTTTAAACAATTGTATTGCAATTTATTTCAACTTTCATTTAATACTTTTCATAGCTATATGTTAATACCGTTATAAATATTTTTATAATGTTTATTTATTTTTCGTACCTCTGTTATCAATCCTAGATAATAGACATTAATATCAACAGACATTAAAATCATATAATCGACTCAAAATTGATATTCAATCCAGAGTTAAAATCTAATTGTCTAAATTGTAATATTTATTTTAAAATATTTATATAATACACACATAAGGAGCGTTTGTTTTAATATTCTTCTGAAATGAAACCAATCTAACAACAAATAACATCAAATGCTCATATTATTAATTTGATTATTCCTCTCTTCCCTAGTCACAGACTTTTTTTTTTTTTTTTAATTTCCTTGACAAATTGATATTTCCCCCTCTCTCTTCTTTTCTGAATTATACAATTTTAAGACAGTACTCTTGGAGTAAATCTTTACTAAGTAACTCATACGTTCAGTTAACCATAATCTGTGTTATCTATTCTTATTACTTTGGCACTCTATCAGGCAAATTCATCCATATATTCACTATGAAAATCATAAAAACTAAAGCATTAAAGTTAAATTTTCATTTTAAATATATTACATTTTGTGGTTTTCTTTCGAACGAACGGATATTATCTAGCTTTGTCTAGGGAATTTTCTGTGCTGATAAAATCGTAGAAGAAGAAAAAAAAAATTCTTTTCTAAGGAAATAGAGATAGTAATAGGAAATAGATTGTAATTCCATCAAAGCGTCTGGATTTGGCGGTTTTTCTTCTCGATCTTCCTCATTGACATCAAGACAACATGACATCATGATGTCAGCATAATTTAAAAAACAGTATACGACAAGGACATATTCCAAATAAATGAATCTTCAAAGCTTAACTCATCACAGTTTGATTCCGGCAGAACAGACTTTGTTATATCTTGCTTAAACATAGGATATAAACATTAGGCAGGTTTGTGCTAATTCAAACCAAACAAATAAGTAGGAGACTTTAATTTACGTATATATACAGTGGAGCGTCGATTATACGAACGTCAATTATTCGAACCTTCAATTAACGGAACTTTTTTTTTTAGTAATGTAATTTTAATTAAATTGATCATCTAATTACTTATTGGTCTTGCTAAATTTTATTTAAAAAAAATAAAATTAAATGTATTACAAAACGATGTTTGTCATGAACGTCTATAAGAAGAGCCCTAATTATTTCTCAGAAACTGCAAAAAATAACTTTAACTTTACTATTAAGACAAACGATCAAAGCTCCCAATTCATTACAAAAGACTTATTTACATGACTGTGATTAGACCTATTTGGACTTACGGAGTTGAGCTTTGGGGCTCCACTAAACCATCCAATTCATCTCTTATCCAACCGTTACAATCCAAAATCCTTCGAAAAATCCTCAATGCTCCTTACTTTGTCACCAATAAACTTAATCCATAAAGATCTTAATGTTCCATTTGCTGCTGATTTAGCCCGGGAAGCAGCCACACCATTCCCGATAATCCTCCGAGGCGTCTGAAAAGTAGATGGCCCAGAGACCTTCTAGTGTAGGATATTTGGAGAATAATAATTGGATAAAATTCTGGTATTTTACTAGAATACGATATTTTAATAAACAATAACCTTATGAATGTATTTAATAAACGAATTTTTAATATATCTGTTCACTTATTTTCCGGCCTGTTTATTGAATTTTGTTCATTTATTTCCATCATCTTCTCCTCTCATTATAAGCATGAGAAAATTATACATCCAGAAGTTTTATTTAAAAAAAAAAAATATTTCAAACATAAAATTACTGTGATTATTATGTAGGCTGTTTACATACCTTGAATGAAGAATGACCGCTAAAGGACTGTGGATATTATATTATTAACTACACGATGAACGGGTCGATACCGATTCCTTTCTATTCATTCCCTCATAATTTATTTAGGACGCTTAAAACAAACCTAGCCGATAAGCCTCAGCTACTTGACGACATTCGTTGAGCGAACTCTTCCTGAACCCGGACCATGCTCAACTCCTGCTTCGACAACTTGTACAGGATCCTGGGCCTCCAAGGTGGGGGGATGTACCCGTACTTCGTTGCGATAGTTCTCTTCTCGGCGTCCGTCCCCTACCAGTTTCGAAAAGAAATGTTTGTTCTCACACCTTCCCTCAAAGTGGTGACTCGAATTGAAAGCATGCTCGTTCTTCTCTATCCGATAACCTCTATACTCGAGAGTCGAATCCGATGGGGAAGGTTCAAGGAGCAGCAAGAAGTGCTGGAAAGAATCAAGAGGTTGGTCGGCTCCAAGACCAAATACAAGGTATACACACTTGTCCAGCAGGTCATTCTCCTGATATTTCCAGTCGTTATATTATTCGATGTGAGTAAAATCAGATAAATATTATTATGAAGCATATCTGACCAATTATTTTAAGTAAAAATTATAGTTTGCTTTTTTATATTAAGTCAAATTTACATTGCTTGAAACCAACCCTGAGTCAACTCTTCGATTTCCTTCCCCAGTTCCATAACTGAGGGCATTTATGCTATACTTAAAAATAAGCCGACTCTTGAAGAAACTGATGTAAGGACAATCAGGAAAATTCACCAAACATTATGTCAACAAGAATTTCAACCGCCAACCAGCCCACAGACGCTCAACACCGTCTTCATCATTGCAAATTGTCGACAAGGTTGACAATCAGGTTGATAGTATGTAGCCCCCTTTAGGTATTAATTAAATTTACAACCAACATACTGTTTTTTTCTGATCTGCCAGGATCTGACAATTTTTTTAAGGAGAAGGATATCCTCGGCCACTCTCCTTCCACAATTAGAATTAGTTTTCGTCCTTAAGGATGATGTTTTAAGATGGCGGAAGGACCTCTTTTTGGCGACACATATATACATTAGTTTTCGTCCATTAGGATGATGTTTTAAGATGACTGAAGGACATCTTCGTTTCACATATATATTAGTTTTCGTCCTTTTAGATTCTATTTTTTTTTTTTTTTTTTTTTTTTTTTTTTTTTTTTTTTTTTTTAAGATTTAATGATTTTATTAGTTGTTCGTCCTTAAGAATAATATGTTGAATTATTAAGTTATCCGAAGCATTTTCCGCCGTTGTTGTCCTTAAGGATAATGTTTTGAAATATTCGATTATTTAACTGTTTTTAAGATGGTGGAAGGATATTCCGCCTTTGTTAACTCATTCTAAGGGAAATTGGAAGTAGTTTTTAATCATAAGTAAAATAAGATAAAAATCCATCTAATAAATGTAAATATAATGCCCATAACAACGTCAATTTTATGTAAAGGAACCACATATTGGTAGCACTTAAATGAATGTTCTGTATTAAAAGGTCCCGAGGCAATCTTCATTTCAGATTCCTTGGATGGTTTTGTGGAATAGAATAGATTGCAAGTTGAGTGGATTCAAATGGATATGCAGTTTACTACGAAAGGATAGGTTCTTGTTCGAGCAGAATCAGAAACATTTGGAACATTAAAATCTTTATAGATAAATAGTATATAAAACTTCATTTTATACTTAAGTATTAGTTAAATTTTAAATCTTAAATAATCAGAAATACTTACTTTCAATTCTCATAATTATACAGCAAAGGACAGAAACCTAGCAAATATGTGAAGCACATTGCCTCGAAATGGTTAAACTTATGGTCGCCACTGCTTACTTTAAGTTGTGCGTGTAGTATTTTTTTCTTTTATTTCTAAAATATTTTTTTTATTTTTATATTATAACAATTTATTGAAATTTACAACTTTAAAAAAATATAAAAATCAAGTAAATGTGCTGTTAACTATTACAATAACGTGACAAAACTTAAAAAGAACTACTCATCAGCAGCAATTTAATAAAAATTTTACACTAGAAGGTCTCTGGGCCATTTTATTTTCAGACGCCTCGGAGGATTATCGGGAATGGTGTGGGAAGCGGGCTGAGAAATTAGGGGATTTGAGTGGTTATGGACCTTACTACGAAAGGATAGGTATCTGGTTTGGGCTAAATCTGCAACATACGGAACATTAAGATCTTTATGGAAAAAATTATTGGTGACAAAGTAAGGAGCATTGAGGATTTTTCGAAGGATTTTGGATTGTAAGGACTGGATAAGAGATGAATTGGATGGTTTAGTGGAGCCCCAAAGCTCAACTCCGTAAGTCCAAATAGGTCTAATCACAGTCATGTAAATAAGTCTTTTGTAATGAATTGGGAACTTTGATCGTTTGTCTTAATAGTAAAGTTAAAGTTCATTTTTTTGCAGTTTCTGAGAAATAATTAGGGCTCTTCTTATAGACCTTCATGACAAACCGTTTTGTAATACATTTAATTTTATTTTAAAAAAATATAATTAGCAAGACAAATAAGTAATTAGATGATCAATTTAATTTTAAAAAAACAAAAAAAAAAACTGTTCCATTAATTGAAAGTTCGAATAATTGACGTTCGGATGATAGGTCTAATCACAGCCATGTGTATCAGTCTTTTGAAATTAATTGGGAGCTTAATAAATGTTGAAATAATCTATAACGAAGGGCAGTTTATTGTCTTTTTAGTCTTTTATGTGGACTCTAAGTAAGACGTTTGTCCAAGTGGAGTCCTAGGTAGCGGATCTGTTCAACAGGGATTAGTGGAATATCATTTAGGATACTGTAGGACAGGAAGTAGTAGGTTTAGGACGAATTTCTAAAATATGAAGTTTTTTTTTGTCTTTATATTCTTCTTTTCTATTTAATTCATTTTCTATGCTACACAACATTATTAGAAAATATCCTAGTAAATATCCTATTATATAGAAAATAGGGAAGATGATAGTTTACCTTTCTAGGATTTCGTCGAACATGATTAAAATATAATTGCGAAGATAGATTATAAAAAGATTAGTTCCATATATTTATAATGTAATAATAAAACATGTAGATGGCTTGCTATATATATATATATATATATATATATATATATATATATATATATATATATATATATATATATATAGTTATAGTACATATTTTGAATTCATGTTACAGCAACCAACTATTCTGAAAAGCGTAGATTTTTTTTCAAGTATTATATTGCATGCGACCATATACGCTGCAACGATCAGATACTCAAACGTCATATGGACAATCGAAGATCTGTTTAAACACCTAAATCACAAAATAGAAGAGTCCTTGGCGTACCCCAGGTCTTATCAAGGTAGGTAAGGAATCTAATCCTTGTAACTTAACTTTCAGTCAGTTTACTATGTATATAACTAGCTTGGCAAGTTTGTCTATACGATCTAGTGGGACCTCGTAGGTAAGCCTGCTTCCTGTTTATGGAATTTATTATTGTCGTAATTATGTGTCATGCAAATTTAAAAATCGAATTTTTTTAATGGTTTTAGACTGGACAGGAAGATTAGTTCTTCTAAAATTTCTATAGTTTTTGAAGGTGGGATACGAGTGAACAGATTTTTTAAATCAAAGGATATTAATTTGGCTTTTTCGAGAATATTTACGTTTTTAATATGGGTGACTAATTCTAAATGAGTTTTTTATTGTGTGTTCGGGATAGAAATTTTAATTTATTTAAACTAAAATGTATTTTAGACTCTATGGCCTACCCAAAATACATAAAGCAGATATTCCAATAAGACCAGTAATTACCTAAATTAATAGCTCTATCTACAAACTTGCCCATTATTTACTCAAAACTAAGATTTCTCGGCATCTTTTAACCCATCGTAATATATATATTTCCAGTTTGTCCTATTCATATATTTTAAATATTTACATAATTAACTTGTATAATTTTGCCTAATATATATATTCATATAATAATATTCCGAAAAAGTCACAAATAAATCAAGAAGTTTTGATTTATTGAGAATGTTTAAACAAAAGTATATTTTCATTTTCACCTCAGGTTCATGTCGTGGTGCAGTGATAAGTTTGGGAAAGATAAGAGTTTGAAAATTTGTTTTATTAATATGTAGGTGTTTTGTTGAACCCTAAAGTTCTTTTTCATATGTCGAGATAGGTTTCACTATTTAGTTACTTAAATGTCTCCTGTTTTGTAAATTAAGTGAAGATCTGTATATTAAAATATGAAAAATTACCATCTTGTTAATTATTTGTTATTGCCTACATTAATTTTTTATTGTTTTATATTTTTATCTAGGGGTAAATGGAACGAAATATTACTTCTATTCCGGTACATTTCGTCTGCTAGGAAATAATACAATGCCATAAATGAAATTAGTGATGTGTCGATAAAAAAATTTTCGATTCTAAAAAATCGATTATCGATTCTCGGTACCTGTACCTCTGATTAAAAATAAATTGCGCTTACAAAAAATAATTCATTGGAAAGCTCAAAAAAAGCAATAATTATTATCAGATGGGAAGGATCACCTTCATAAAGTCAATCGTCTCAGCAAACAAGTATTTTAACTATAATGTTTTCAAACGACACGCGGGCAAATTCCTGAATGTTTAGACGTAGTAACATTTAAACATGTGTATGTAGTTATGATTAATAACTATAATATATAATAAATATATATTTTTTTCAGAACAGGCTATCAGCCGATTATGTAAAATTCATAGACTTTTGATAGATCAGGCTACAGAGTTGAATGGGAATTTCCAGATACAAATATTAATCTGCTTGTTATTGATAATTGTGAGTTGTCTAATCTATCCTTCCGTGGTAAGTTTTAAAACTTCATAATTGAAACAATGTTTGTTAAATAAACTAAAATAATTGATAACGATGACATTTGTTTTATAAAATAGTAAACAAAATATAAAAATGAAATTTTTTTTTTTTAAATTATTGCTTTAAAGTATAAACTTTATGGCAATTGAGTTAGCCAATAACAATAATAATTACATAATAGTAAATAAACAATAAATACAAATAGGGGAAAAGTTTTACATGTTATATAATTAACACTAACAGAAAAAGCATTTCTTCATTTTATAATAATTTATACGAAAACAAATGATTTTTTTTTTTCTTACAAGCTATAATGATATATACAAACAAAGAAAAATAAAATAAAAATAAAAACATACATTTTTACAATTTATAATAATCGATATATATTGATATTATATATTATTATATTGATATATATGATATTGATATCGATATTGATTATAGTCTAGGGTCATAGAAGTTGTAGCAGCAATTGCAATAGGATCCAATATTTTATTTAGTTAATTCAAAAGAAATAAATCAATTACTTTTTGCTAGCATTTAAAACATTTAAAATAAATAGGAAGACGTTATTTATCTTTTCTATAATATTGTAGTATAAAATATTTTCCAAAGATAGACTTTCATCTGTTTGAACTATATAGTCTTTTAGATATTTCTTTCGAAAATTATTGTATCTTTGGCAATCTAACAAAAGATGTTTTAAGCTATTTACGATGAATAAGCTACAATCTTCACATTTTTCATTAGCTTTAATTTTTAAACTATTATTTTTAAAAAGTATTTTCAAGTAGTCACATTTGGCTATCCTCAGTTGGCAAACGGTTACTAACTTATTTTTGTGAAATTAATGTTATATTTTACATAATCTTCCGGCGGAGGGTTATTAAAATTTGAAATTTTCATAAATAATGAGTTATATCTAGTATTTAAAGTACGATCAATGTCTGTTGATAATAAATGATTAGTAGCTTTTTCTATTATGTTATTTTTATTAGATAATTATAAAAATGAAAAAAAAAAAAATGCCTGTGAACAATTGATTTCCTTAATTTGGGGGAAATGATATATATATATATATATATATATATATATATATATATATATATATATATATATATATATTTTTTACACATATCCTCAAAGTGTGTAATACGAAAAGAATACGAGAAGAAGTAAAAAGTTGAGTGAAGCACCAAAACTCAACTCTGTTGTTCAAGTGGGTCTAATTTCTGTCATGTGATTAAGTCTTTTTTAATTTATGGGACCTTTAAACACTTGTCTAGTAAATGTTGGAGTATAGTAGTCGGAAACGACGAGCAGTTTCTTGTCTAGTATGTGGTAGTTTAAATTTTATTGATGCTTTTCATTGAGTTCAGGTAAAATGTTGACGGTTGGGCTAGGATAGTGACCAGTCCATATCCTTGTGAAGCCTTGACGAAGAAACAATACTTCCGTAGTGCTTTTCTTCCTCGATGTTCTATTTTTGTTGTAGGCACTAAAAGAGTCGTTTACCCTTAACAGTACCACAATGGTGCTGGTACCAACCTGATGAACAAGTGATCTACATCAACCGTAAAATGACTGTCATATATCCACCGTAAAACAGGAACACTAATCCCCTTGTTCCGATACAACGCACAGGACCTTATTGTTTCTCTTTGAGCGGATGGCTCAGTGACAATGAAGCATCTGTGTAAAAATAATTAAATACAGAAGGCTGTGCAAGTCTATAGTGTTTAATGCCTACAATAAAGTAAAAAAATTGTGCATGATTAATTATCCTTTAAGCCTTCATTAAAAGTTCTATATACAGCTAAAAATTATTTATGATATTATAATAAATAATATTCATAATAAGATATGAATTTAGAAATAACAAAAGGGTATAAGTTTTAATGTCTAGTAAGTAGTATGCTATAACCAAAAAAACAAAAAACAAAAACAAAATGGGATTCTGTGGATGCATGGCCTCAATTAATGGCATAGCAGAATTCCTTATAGGACCAAAGGCAAACTAACTCAATCTCTCCCTGACTGGGAAAAATAATAGATCATGTATGTGCCTATCTACTATCTACTGCTTTTCCCAATTTATATTTTAGAATTAAAATAATCAAATTACATAAATTAATAATTTTATTTATTTATTTATTTTTTGTAATTCCCTCTTATTTTCATTGATTTATGATACAATTACAAAAAATATTAAACCACCCCTTTTTCTGCACTTACAAGGGGAGGACACACTCAGTCCCTCACAGATCTTGTTGGAAATTTTTTTAGAGGTTCCTAGTCAAAAAATATTAGATACGGTTATGCTGTTCCGACCAATGGGCTCTAGAAGCCGAGAAAAAAAATAAAATACCATTAAATTAAAATATTTTATATCTCGAGTTTAAAAAATGATATCAACATGATTCTTGCACCAAGATTTTTATTTTTGATTGCAAATTTAAGAAAAAATAAAGCTGCTCCATAGATTTTGGTTTAGGTTAATTAAATTCTAAAAAAATGATTAGATTTTCAAGCATTTCAAGTACCTCTTTAGATATTTTCACACAAAAATTGACGTCAGATTCTAATTCAGCACCCTCAAGAACATTGAAAAACGTTTAATCAATAAAAACAAAAATTATAATTTTTTAATTGAACTACGTTAAATATACATTTTTCACAAGAACCGACATTGGATTCGAATTCAATATTAAAAAGAACCCTTAAATACAAAATTTCATCGAAAAATAGAAATAAACATCCTTAATCTTCAAAATGTGCCTGACCGAGACGGCAATTTTTCTTTAAATTGACAAAAACATAAATTACGCTTAGACGGTTTAAGGTATCAACTTCATTTTTTTATACAAAATATAGGGTCGTAATACTCTTGAAATGTTTTAGGCATCATTTTCCTATCTGGTAAAAAATAAATATGTTTTTCGGGTTTGCCAATTTTTTTAATAGCTTTTTGTTGATCGAAACTTGCATTAATACACATCAAAAGAAAGCTGAGGCTCTCCTCTTTCCAGCGATACCAATGAACGAATTGCCTGACGAAGTATTAGCTATTTAAAGGAAAGTAACCAATGATCGTTTTAAAAATTTTTTCCCCTCGAAGAGGGTAAAAAATTATATTTTTTGTTTTTATTGAATAAACGTTTTTCAATGTTTTGGGGGTACTGAATTAGGATCTGACGTCAATTATTGTGTAAACAAATCTATAGAGGTAGTTTGCTTGAAAATCTAATCTTTTTTTTTTAGAATTGAATTAACCTAAACCAAAATCTATGGAGCGGCTGTATTTTTCCTTAAATTCGCAATCAAAAATAAAACTCTTGGTGCAAGAATCATGTTGATATCATTTTTTAAAATCGCGATATAAAATAAATTAATTTAATACTATTTTATTTTTTTTTTTCTCGGCTTCTGGAGCTCATTGGTCGGAACGGTAAAACACGTGTCTAATATTTTTTGACCAGGAACCTCCAAAAAAATTGCCAACAAGATCCGTGAAAGACTGAGTGTGTCCTCCCCTTGTTAGTGCATTGGAAGGGAGCTGTGTGAAAAGTGTACAACATCTTGATACAACAATACAATAAATCTTGATCAAGTGTAGTGCTCACTAGGTGTTTGGGAAAGAGGGTCTGTTAGGTAATCTTAGTCAAGTCTATGTATTTTGTCCTAGTTTCGCCACCTCTGTGGTTTTTCAGTCTTTGTGTTAAATGTATTAAATAGTTGGTTAGTCTTGTGTTTGAGGCTATCAAAGAATTTGATATGCCTCCTTTCAATATATTCTGTCACATTTGGTCAGTCTAGTGTTCTGTGTTTATGTTAGTTTTAGTCCTTTGTAACGTTTTATGTTGTACGATTCGTCTCAATACCCCGTTCTGCAACTGTTAGAGTCTTTTTGATGTTAAATGTGATATGTCTGCTAACGTCGCAGCTCTATAAAGGAAATCCGGTCTCAGCAAACACTTATAAATCATTAATTTGAGGCGAAGCTAGAGGTTTGGTGAACTTAGCAGGTGATGATTTAGTCTGTATGACTTTGTTCTCACCGACTTAAGTTTTCGGTTGCAGAGGCATGAAAGTATGAGGTGCCTGTCTCAGACACACTAAACTGTCTGCTGTCCCTCTTAGCGATTCCTACTACCTCATAACTTTTAGGAAGGGACCGCAGATTTTTCTGTAAGGAAAAGATAATGCAGTCAGTCTCCTTTGGGTTGACTGCAATATTTAATCCTTCCAATTTTTGCGTGATTTCATTAAAAACCTCCTTCGCCTGCCGTAGAGCCTTCGTGGTGGTTAATGAACCACTGTACCAGGTATGCAAGTTTAAAATGTCGTTTATTTCTTAAAATATATACACAGTAATTTAAAAAAAAAGTATAATATATTTTTATTCAAAGTACTGACCCTCGCTTTCTACACATTTTGTCCATCTCTCGGGCAATATATGGATACCATTCCAAAAGAATGCTTCATCTTTATTTGAAATCCATTCATCGAGCCATTTTCGTACGTTTTCGAAATTGTTGAAGTGTTGCTCCGCCAATGAGTGTCCCATCGATGAGAAGAGGTGATAATCAGAAGGCGCCAGGTCAGGTGAATACGGCGGGTGGGGTAGGAGTTCCCAACCAAGCGAAGAAATCGTTTCCTTAGTCAATCTGGCTGAATGTGCAGGAGCGTTATCATGCTGAAGAATGACTTTGGCGTGCCTGTGAGCCCATTCTGGGCGTTTTTCGATCAATGCGTGACTCAAATTGATCATTTGTTGTCGGTAGCGCTCGGTATTGACTGTTTCGCCGGGTTTGAGAAGCTCGTAGTAGACTACTCCCTTCTGATCCCACCACACACACAGCATTGTCTTCTTCCCAAAACGATCCGGTCTTGCACTCGATGTGGATGGTTGTCCTGGCGTTACCCATGATTTTTTTCGTTTGGGATTCTGAAAATAAATCCATTTTTCATCGCCAGTTACAACTCGATGCAAAAAACCCTTTCTTTCGTGGTGTAAAAGCAGCATTTCGCACACAGTTTTTCGTTTTTTTTTTTCCATCTGTCGTTCGTCCAATTCATGTGGAACCCATTTTCCAACCTTTTGAATCTTTCCCATAGCTCTCAGGCGATCGGAAATGGCTTGCCTAGTGACATTCAACTGTTCTGCCATCATTTGTTGGGTTTGGGTATTGTCTTCGTCTAATAAAGATTGCAATTCGAAGTCCTCAAACTTTTTTGGTCGATTTTCTCGTTTTTGATCAGTAACATCAAAATCACCACGTTTGAAACCAACGTTCACATGTCCTGACGGTTGGAGCAACATCGCCATAAGTCTCAACAAGAATTCGATGACATTCAGATGCCTTTTTCTTTTGATTAAATAAGAAAATCATGACATGCCGCAAATGCTCTTTATTTGGCTTAAAATTAGACATTTTTAACACCAAAGAAAGGTATGATACGTCCACGTAAACGACTTAAAAACAACTGACTTTTGTAAACAAATGACTATCAAACAAAATAGCGTTTAGAGATAAGCAAATCCTTCAATAGGCTAAGAGCGCATTCTATTGGAATTAAAACGACATTTTAAACTTGCATACCTGGTAAATAGCAATGTTTTCGGCCTCAGATGCCACGGTCGCTTTTCTGTACCTAGCTCCTTCAGTTCCAGCCGTGTATATTGAGAACATTACTGGAGATAGCACAGACCTTAACAAAATAAACCAAGTAGCGAGAAAGTCAGGATTTCAAACATGACTATTTTCATTCAAACCAATATAGCTCCCAAACGGTAGGTTCTAGTGACAAATTATTATATAACAAAACATATTCTCCATTACATTTCTGATTAAAAAAACTGCCGGCGAATTTTCAACCCATGCAACACGAACAGAGCTAGAGTGTTTCAAAATGATACATTTTTGCAGGTGAAAAAAATGTTACACATTTAAGTGTGAAAAAATCGTTACACCAGACAACTATAGCCCCTAGTTCTATATCGACACCAATAATCTTTTCCTGCACGTCTCTCTTAATTAAGGTATTAGGCCGTAAACTATCCATTCATATACTTTGTGTCTTCCTATCCAAATTTTCACATGTCGCACCTGTCGTGGAATACAGTAGAAACTCGATAATTCGTCATGAATGGGAGAGGGGAGGTGACGAAATAATGAAAATGATGAATTATAGAATTTTGCTGTTAAAGTAACAAAAAAGCATTTTAAACTATATAATTGTAATTTGTTTTCAATTTATTGAATGTAAAAACGACCAGATGAACATTATAAACATTGGACATGAGTGGCAATGACAAAAAAACCTTGGAACTCGAACATTTTTAAAATATGAAGTCATATACAAAAACGTACATACATGTATAAATAGAAAAAAAAACGACAAACGTATTTTGAATTAAAATACTTGTTTACTTGAACAACGACTACATTTTGAATACGAATACGCTACATTCCCTGTTAGCACCCATCACTTCTCCTTGAATAGACAGCTGCCAAATACTATATCATTGCTTAAATCTTCCAAGCCACCTAATTCTGGCTTTGAATTGGGGACCTCTTTTTAATTTCTCATTCATTTCAAGAGCTTTTAGCATTAAAATTAGCGCACTAAGTGGTACACCTAAACTTCTTGGTTGTACAAACCAAAGAAACATAGCCTCATCCAATTATGT
Organism: Euschistus heros; assembly: GCA_003667255.2. Classification (NCBI taxonomy): domain Eukaryota; kingdom Metazoa; phylum Arthropoda; class Insecta; order Hemiptera; family Pentatomidae; genus Euschistus; species Euschistus heros. Next base: position 750,515 of record RCWM02000152.1, on the reverse strand, counting down.
GTTTGCAGTGGAAGTGCATCCTCTTGGTTACATTGCCGTCTGCGACTTCCATTTGAGCCATGAAGTTTTCCACTTTATCTCCATTTTTTTTTAATATCATTTACAGTAGTCCGTGGTATTTTATAAATTTCCGAGAGTTTACTTTTTATAAGTCGCTGCTGTATTTCATATTACATTGGTAAATCCATAGGTTTATAATTAACGGGTCTTTTGGAAGCCATCTCGTAAATGCACTCTAAATTTGAATGGAGATTCAACAACTTAAAATTTAGACAAGAAAAACGGTGGAAAAACCGAACTATTCAATACCTGGATATGAACTGCCATGGCAGTTATTAGAAAGATGAAACCACAGAAAGAATCTTTTTCTCAGATGAGGTTCTACTTTGTAGAGTCTTAACTGATACAATCGATCGATACGATCGAAGAATCGACTCCGGGCTTGTTCTGTTTGGTTTTGTTTTCTATCAAATGATTTAAAAAATGTATAAATATAGCCGTATTTTTAGTGACAAAGCAAATGAGGCGGATTAAAGATTAAATAAGTAGGAAGGGGGGAAGGGAATGAATTACATGCACCTGACGAATTACAGAATTAGACGAATTATCGAGTGACGAAATAACCAGTTTCCACTGTACTTTAACATCTCCGAAAAATTCGATTTTGAGTTTTTTACACTAAATCATTCAAAATTACGTTATCTTTATGTGGTATAAACTGTAATAAGTTTAGTTGTTTAGTTAGACGAGGAGAGGCGGAAGTTAGATTTCGAAAGTGGGGGAAGCCAATCGGGGAAAGCTGTCAAATTTTGCCATTCGCTATGGTAAGTTTATTTGTGCAGTCCTAAAACCAATATAATATAATGTATGGCACACGCTCTAGAATAAAGTAACATTTTCCAAATATTGAGGTTTTCGAACTGTCACATTATTCCACGGAAGGTGCGACGTGATTGGTCCAATTGGTCCAATACTCAACACATAGTCGTTGATTATAGAAATTTATCCAATAAATATATTTATCGAGGTATACAACACGTAATTCAATATTAAAGTTCCACTCTTCTACGCAACACTTAATTCCAAAAAACCTAAGGAAAAAAGAGCAAGTAAGAACAGAGCATGAACAGAATAATAGTATTGTAAATTCTAACTTCCAGATGTTGGAATTTATGGCTGGCTCATGTAATTTCACAAGAGTAATAACCAGCATTTTCTTTTACGTAGCTTTTATTCCTTCATGAATTTCATTCTTTCAGTTACTATAGACCCCGGAGCAACTAAAATTTCTTTAAGAATTCAAACTGGGTTTTAACACAAGACTAAAACGACAAGAAACTTCCCGTCGTTTTTGAATTCTTCGATATTTACAAGACAAACGCTCAAACCTTCCGAATAAAAATACAAGAGACTCATTTAAATGACAGTAGTTAGACTTGTTTGGAGTTGAGCACTGTGGATTCACTAGAACCATCTAATTCATCCCGTATCCAATCCTTATAATCCAAAATGCTTCTAAAAATACTCAGTGCTCCTTACTTTGTTACAAACAGACTTTTCCAAACAGAGCTTAATATTCTATATGTTGCTGATTTAACCCAAAAAAAGATACCAATCCTTTCCTTGTAAACTCCATAACCTTTCAAATCCACTAATCCTCAACTTCAAACATTTAAACATCTTAATATACTCTAACTTGATAAGAGGAGCATATCCTAATCATTACTAGAGTATTCTAACTAATGTAAGAAGGTCGAGGTTCATACCGTGGGCCAACGCGCATAAGCCGGATCTGACCCGAAGAACAGTGGAGAATATTATAGAGAATGTTCAAAAAAGCATTAAATTAGGTATTTTTATTGAAAAAGTGATGGCCGACATTGTTAAAATGTAGGCGATTTAGCATTCTTGTAACTTCTAAGATAACGGTTCGAATCAGGCCTGGGCGTTTTGATATTTATATTGTGGTGGTCCCACGGAATGCACTTCCTATTATTATTTATGAATAATAGATTGGTAACTTTTAAAAATACTCGTCCTTCCTATCCTAGTTGATATACTTAAGGATGTCAAGTCCCAAATAGTATTTTAATTTAACAAATGTCTCAGAATCAATACAGTGGGTTTAGTTCTTATATTATGATATGCTATTCTATATAATTGTGATAATGTTGGTTGGCAGGTGATTCTGATTTGGTTCAATCCTCAAAGAACCATGATCACATGTGTTTTCTCATCATGTATCATCTTCATAGACTTGTTACTTCTAACCAATATATACCACACACCAAACCAAGCTGTTTTACAGGTGATGTAATAATTTTTTTAAAGAATATATATATACTAATATAAACATAGGGGAAGAGAAATTTAAAAAGAAAAGACTGTCACTATGATGGCAGTAGGCACAACGATGAAACAGATAAAAAATATAATGATGTTCTTTATAAATTTTGGGTTTTTAGATCAAATAGCATTTTTAATATCCGCGGACACAAGAAATAATTTTTGGTCGGAAAACGACTATAATGAGTTGCCGTGATAATTTTTCAAAATTTGAGCATACCGTGAAGTTGTCCAAAGTTCACTCTTGATTCTAATTCTTGTCATTTGATCAGAAATTTATGTCAAAATTTTATTTCATCGAAACTGAATTTACAGCAAATGTTTAACATGAATATTTTATTTTAATATCTTATATATACTTCCAAATATATAGGGTGAGTACCTCTTAGTGTAAAAAAAAAAAAATGGGTGAAACTAGACCAAAAATGAAGAAAAATGCCGTAGACCTTACCTCTCTATTCCAATCACATTGCAGATATACGATAATTCAAAGACTTTTATGAGGAAATGACGTTTTTTTTACCATAAAAGCTCTAATATATCCATTTTGTTAAAATATTTTTCAAATTTTGACCTCATTTCTGGATTTAACATTAAACTTTCTATAAGAGCCGAGTACATATAACCCTGAATTTTACAAACTTGTGACCTAAAGAACAGCTTGATCTTCACCTTATTTAGGGAAGTTACAATGTCTACTTACAATATTACTTCAACGCCCACCGTTTTTCGAAAAAACTATCAACAATACTGCAAATCTCACAAAAACTTGCAAATTTAATCAGCTTTCGAATGATATGTTAAACGTAACGATTCTGTTTCGATTTCATGAAGAAATTTACTTTTAAGCCCGAAAAAAACATGGTGTTCCCATTTGGCATACAAATCAGTTACTTGTATAAATAACCCATTATGATAATCCCTTAATGGAAATGAGCATTTTAAACATTTTGATCTAGTTTCACCCAATTTTTTTTTTTCACACTAAGAGGTACTTACCCTGTATATATTTATACAAACCTTTAGGAAATAACTTATTGTAAATTTAAACTAATCTTTGTTTCGGTTATTTTTAATAAAATTGTGATTTATTAATTTTGAAGAAAAAATATTTTTTTTTAGGAAACCAATGTTTCTTATTCAGCACCCCGATAACAATAAAAATCAATTGAGAAAAAAAAACTGTTAAAACTTTTTATTGATAATTTTTCCACATTATACTACCAAAGTAACGAATGGACCATAACTTTGAAGTGCTTTATTTCAATAACTAATGAACGAAAATAATTATCCAATAAATTTTTTGGAAATTTAACGTTATACAAATTATGAAAGTACGTTTCTCTTTAAAAGACAAAAAAAAAACCGAATAGTTTTCCCTCCCTTCTCTAATTTTATATAAGTTCGTAATTCGAAAACTTGGGATTTTCATTATTGGCCACACTCATCTATACTTATTATATAAAAAGACAAGCCATTTTTGTGATCTATCTAAAACCATAGAACCAATCTATACCAAATTATAACCATATTATCTTCATAGCTCAAGGAAGATTGAGCAATTATAAAGTTAAAATAATTTCAATTATACTGCTATAAAAAAGCGATAAATATGTAGTGAGTAGTGAAGTTTGATAATCGACCGATAGGTGGCGAGCACCATTCCAGAGAGGTTACAAAGGTGTTATATAGAGTTAAATATGTATGATAAAATTTACTTTTTTTCAATTCAATTGTAATTAAAGCTATACATATATGGAGCATATGGATCCTAGTGCAGTTTAAAAATATACCAATATGCGGCCATTCTGCAACATAGTAATAAAACTATTAAACCCAACTGTACCAAATTTTAACAACAGCATCTTCATAGTTCTAGAAATGTAACTATAATAATAATTAAAATGTATGGTATTGAGTACCAGGAACGAAATTTGCAATCTGTCATATACTTTTATGGTTAGAAATTAAAATCCAACCAGATGGGATTGATAAAATTATTTCTGCCAGATTGGATGTCTAATTATGGTTTTAAATAATCTTCAAACACCTAATCAATGTAATTTTAACCAGGTTAAAAATTACTGCTATGCGTGAAAATATCATTGATGAATTAATACTAAATTCCATACTTCAATACAAAATTTTTATCGATAAACAAATGAAATTCAATTATTAGTTAAAATAATATAAGTTCTTTATTTATGAGAGCGGGCGAAGCCGCGACGGGGTATGCTAGTATATAAATACTTACATACTACAAACTGAAATTTCACTAACTTTCAATTTTTTTCTTAGCACTTCCTATAATTCCTCATATTATGGCACAATTAAAATTGTCAATAATGACCCCCACTCCCCTTATGTTTTCAAATCAATTCCTATGTCGCAAATCCGAACCGAAATAGAAACCCATCCATCCACCTTGAACACGAACCCATTACTTTCTAATCTTGCTTCCCAATCTATTTCTGATAATGTCCTCAGCTCTCTAAAGAAAGAAAATAGTACAGGGACTGTTTAAATATTGTAAATCTTAACAAAGTTGTAAGTATCAATAAATTAAATAAAATAAAAATGGCACTAAGACATTTAATTTTAATTATTTTACTAAGCTTAATATATTTAGGCCAGATGTCATTTATTTTTTGTCATGTGAATGTTATCTTTATATGACTTTGTCCCAGAGTAAAATTTTCTTTCTATTCTATTTTATTTTAAGAAAATAATTTTGGTTTAATCACACTTTCAGAAGTAAAAACATGATCGAGATTGTTTTTTCATAACGAAAAATTATTGTTTCAATAGATTATGAAAGAAAGAACTTACAGTTTACATATTGTATATAATTAGACCAGAATTAACTAACTGCATTGATTACAGGCTGAAAATACATGCAAGATACTGAGAAGAGTAGCGAACAAGCAGCTTCTAGATTGTGAGATGGTGAGTAGATCAAAATTATATATATTATTATTTTTTTTTTTTTATGATTCAATACAGTCTGTGAACAAAATATAATATAGGTAGTTATAATATTAAATACCTATAACAATTAAAAGATGGACCAGCAGAGAATGCGAGAGGATAACTTGTTTTTTTCCTAAATACCATATTCCAGTTAACAAACACATTGTAGAGTCCATGGAATATGCGAAAATTTTTGGCTTCATAGCTTCGTTAGAAGTAGTTAGAAGGTAAACGTAATTAACGTCCCCGCACCTGGGGGGTGAGCTAACGCTGGGGGAGGGAAGAAAGTCCTATTTTTGGGTTTTTCGATTATATCGCGAAAACGGTGGAATCTAGAAAAATATATTTCAAATAAAAATTAAAGCTAATTAAATTTTCTATACCTATTTCTAGAACTTCCAACGGTTTTCGAGATATACGTTATTGAAAATCGATAAATTTGTTAAAAATTTGCTTTTAGTACCTTCCACAATCGTTTCTCAGAAAACTTGTCAAAATCAAAGTTGTAGAGCATTAAGTTTTTAGTTATAAAGTTTTTAGTTATAGTTATTAAAAGTTATAAAATCAACACCGCAAAAAATTTAATAAATCATGCAATAAAGTTATCTACAATAAAATATATACAAACCGCGGAAAATAAAGTAGTAGACCTTCTTTTAATAAATGGATATCCACACAGACTCATTTGTAACTTACTCAAACAAACAAATACTCAACAGAAACAACAAGAAAATATGAATAAAAAATATTACACCATTCCATATATACAAACACTATCAGAAAGGCTCAGGAAAACACTCACAAATAACCATAAAACTGACTACACGGTCACATTCAAAAATACCTCCACCATTAATAAATTATTCACCAAAACCAAAGATACGGATAAGTTAGAGTTACAGTCTAATATTGTTTATGAAATTCCGTGTGAAGATAGTTGTGGCAAGTCTTATTTTGGTACATCGGAACAATATCTTAAACGACGAGTGTATCAACATAAATACAGTTGCACGTCTATAAATAAAAACCCGAACAACCTGACCAAACAGCTCTCACCACACATTATAGGCAAACAAAACATACTTTTAAATTTGATTTCCCCAAAATTATTCACCATGAACAAAATAATTTTAAAAGAAATGATAACCATAGAAAAATTTAAAAAGCGCGCAATAAACAAAAAATCAGACGTTTTAAATCTTAACACCTGTTATTCCAACTTAATACATTCAGACCAATAATATACATTTACATTTATATACATCATACAAACCATTCTTCTATTTATTAGTGTATTACACTGAAATATTTTTGTACCTGCATCTTTGGGAATACCCACACAGTCCTTTTAACTTAATTTTTAAGAAATAGGGTTTTCCCCACTAACCCTTGTTAACTGTCTGTTTAAACTCACTCCCCTAGGTTAGTTGTGTACTAGAATTGTTAGTCTATTCATATTCACTAGTAACATTGTAAGTAGCTTCATAGTCCTCTATATTCTGTAATTATATATATTTTTATTACCCTACACATGTTGTTATATACCTGTACTATAGCAAACTTTATGTTTTGAAATAACTTGTATAACTTATATAATTTTATTGTAACCTATTTTTTCACTGAAGGGCATGATTATGAGAACAATATAGTCTCGAAACATCGACAAAATAGTTGTTTTTTTATTTACACAACCTCAAGAACCTTACTATATATATATATATATATATATATATATATATATATATATATATATATATAGTAACTAACTATATATAGTTACTAGTAATATAGTAACTAATGGGAACTAACTTCTCCCCTCCCACCCACCGTTAGTTCACACCCCTGGAGCGGGCAATTTTAGTATGTTTACCGTCTAACTACTTCTGACGAGGGTATGAAGTCAAAAATTTCGCATATTTCATGCACTCTACACCCCTCATTCCAACAATCATTGACTGGACTAAAAGGGATGTAAGCAGGCTTGAGGAAGTAAAAAGGAAACAGTGAACCCCTTCCATGGCCCAGCTCTGTTTAAAGTTATTATTGTACGAGATTCAGCTCCTTTTTAGACACTGTCAACGTACTCTGCCCGCATATTATGACTTTCTATAACAGTAGCCAAGACGATGTTTGCAGTATACCCGTTAACTGTCCCTGATTCCACGCTGACAAGAGTAATCAGGAAACAGTAATAAGCGATTAAGAGTAAACATTTTGTATTTATATTAGAAATTACCCAACAGTTTTGAAATTTAAAAATCATTCATACGCACTAAAAACAATTATCTAAACTTTATTCTCGTTGAGCTTCATATTTTTGCGAGCGTCTGAAGTGAAGAAGCCCTCCACTCAAAGGGTTTCTTGATATTGAGAAATATTAAGTTCGAAAATAAGACAAAGAATAACTAGTTAGAATTAAAAAAGTTTGTTTTTTCTTCATATTCCCATGTATTTCGTTAATATATACCATTATATAAAAGGACAAGCCATTTTTTGTTTGTGATCACTAACCGCGAACACTACAGAACCAATCTGTACCAAATTAAAACCAGGTCATCTTTGTAGTTCCAGGAAGGTTCGTCAATAATAAAATCCCCTGATTTTCAATTAATTTGTGATTCGAACAATGTTTAAAATATTTAATCCATCTTTTCATTCAGACAGCTCAATCGGAGCTTCAGCTGTGGGAGGGGAATGAAATTGAACACAATCTGAGACCAACGATATTAGCTAAGCGCTTTTACCAACAGATTAAGTTGACATTAATATGGGACTTCGTGTATTATTTAGGTATTAATGTTATGTTTATCTTTGCGTATTACAACACTCAGGCTTCATTTTAAGTCCTTAAAATTAGTAAACTTTCGCTGTGAAATGCAGATGAACTAAGAGAGGGTTTCATCGTAATAAAACAGCATAACAACCATTAACAGCAGGGATGTGTTAGTACCAAAATGTTTCTATTCTCAGTAGCGATACCTCGGTTTAAAAGCAAATTGCTATTTCAAAAAATAATTACAAACTAATCTAAAAAAATCAATAAAAAAAAAAACTCAATTCCCCTGATTGGAAAAAACAGTAGATCATGGATATTTCTATCTATAATCTACTGTTTTTATATCTACTGTTCCTGATAAGGAAACTGTCGTCAAATCTTCGATCCGAGCAGCACCTACAGTGCTAGAGTGAGTCAAAAAAGCCTCAATATTAAAAAAATGTCTTTTTATTTTTATTTTTATTTTGTTATTTACTTATTTTTTTTTCTTATGTAAACCCAAAGACTTGTAGTATATAATTTACACTGTATATAAGCTGCTGCCTGATATATAAGCAGCCAGAAAATAATACCTTTTTATTGTTCTTTTGTGTTATTCTAAGGGGACAAGGTGTCCCAGAATAAAGATTATTTTTCATTTTCATTCATTCTTTCATTCATTCATTCATTCATTTGTTCTAAATGGTAGATCCTAGTGACAAATGTTATATCAACAAAATTATTCTTTATTAAATATCTGACAAGACAGTTGTTGAATTTTAGATCCAACCAACATCAACAGAGCTAGTTGTTAAAATGTTACATTTTTGAAAGTGAAAAAAAAAAATTTTTACATCTTGACTTTATTCATCGGAACCAATATAGCTCCGAAACGGTAGGTTCTAGCGACAAAATTTTGAAGTGACAATTTTAAAGTTTTTATAATGTATTATAAATAGTACATCATAGTATGATATAGCAATCCATAATATTATAATATTATACATGTAAATATAACACATTACAAGGTGAAAAAAAAAAAAAAAAATCTAACTTACAAAACTAATAAGATCTTTAAATTATGATTTTCTTTCACTGATTACTCAAAATTTTGTTTGTCGCTTAGAACGTTTTTCGGCGGAGCCATTCAAATGTTAAAGCCTTTTCTCGAATTTAGTTCTGACGTCAAATTTCCTATCAGAGCAACACCAACAGAGATAGAGCGTGTCAAAAAAGCGCCTAAACTTAAAAATAGGGGTTTTAAACTTGACTTTTTTCATTCGAACTAATATAGCTCCTAAACGGTAGGCCCTAGCGACAAATGTTATAGAACAAAAAATATTCTTCGTTAAATTTCTGACTAGAAAACTATCATTAAATTTCTGATCAGAGGAACAGCAACAGAGCTAGAACGTGTCAAAATGTTACATTTCTGAATGTAGCCAAAAGACACATCGACGTCAAAAAACAATAACATTGAAATTTAATTTAATGTTAAAAATGGGACTTGAATGAGCCAATAGAACTCAAAAAAGTTATAACTGATATTTTAATACTCTTGATTTTTTTTTTTAAACAATACATAAATTAATCCTATTCTAAAAATTATCTATAATTCGATAAAATGTATTATATTTGGATTCCTACCAATTTTTGGCCTTAATGCTCTATCCAACGTTTTTCAAGAAGGAAATAAAATAATACACATATTATTAATGAGCTTAGTAGAAGAAATAGATTGTAAACAAAAATGTCGAATATAACGCTATTGTAAGGTACCAATAAAACTTTAAAAACATACTCTAATGAAAGAAAAAAATTGTTAAAACCAAAACCAACAGTGGAACATATCTATTTAAAAACACTTCAAGAAATGTGTAAGATGGTTCCAATAATTATAACCATATTTTCTAGGTGCGATTTTTCTTGAAGAAGCTTACGCTGGAAAAACTGAATTTTTCCCACTGCGATCTTGTCGAACAGAACGACCACAATATTATTCTAGTAAGGCATTTTTTATTGCATTTGTTATTTATTAAAGGCATTATTTTGTCTTATTTTATTGTCGTTGTTTTTTTTATAGGTGCTGCAGTATATTACAACACGATTATTCATTTTAATGACTTTTTGAGGCAACGCTGTAATCGTAATAATATCGTAGTACATCAATACGTACAATATACCTACGAGTATATATCACACTTTATTCTATTTTTTTTTTTTTTTTTTTTTTTTTTTTTTATATATTTACAACTGTACAGAATAATATACAACAAGTAAATGTGTTGACAGTGAATACAATGGCATGTAAATAACTTGTGAAGAACTACTCACTAGTAGCACTTCAATAAAATCTAGTCTAAAAGGTCTCTAGGCCATCTTCTTTTCAGACACCTCGGAGGATTATCAGGGATGGAGGAGGAAGCAAGTTTGGAGACTAGTGGATTGGAGTGGTTATGGAGCTTACTATGGAAGGATAGGTATCTGGTTTGAGCTAACTCAGCAACATATGGAACATTAAGGTCTTTATGGATAAGCTTATTGGTGACAAAGTAAGGGGCATTTAGGATTTTTCGAAGGATTTTGGATTGTAAGGATTGGATACGAGATGAATTGGATGGTTTAGTAGAGCCCCAAAGCTCAACTCCGTACGTCCAAATAGGTCTAATAACAGTCATGTAAATAAGTCTTTTGTAATGAATTGGGAGGTTTGATCGTTTGTCTAGTAAATGTTGAAGTAGTCTGTAACGACGAGCAGTTTCTTGTCGTTTTAGTCTTGTATGTGGATTCCAAGTAAGACGTTTGTCCAAGTGGAGTCCTAGGTAGCGGATCTGTTCGACAGGGATTAGTGGAATATCATTGAAGGATACTGTAGGACAGGAAGTCGTAGGTTTACGGCGAAGGGTAAAGGTTATTTGGTGAGATTTGTTTGGGTTTATTTTGATTCTCCATTTTTGACACCATTCTTGAAGGTTTATGATGTGGGATTGGAGTGACTGGGATGCAATGAAGGGATCATTATTTACTGATAACAAACATGTGTCATCAGCGTAAGTGGTGAGGACAGTGCTAGGATGGGTCGGGATGTCAGCTGTATACACTGTGTAGAGGATAGGAGCTAGGATACTTCCTTGAGGAACTCCGGCAGACTGAGTAAAGAGGGATGAATGGGCGGAATTGTGACTTACTCTGAATGTTCTGTCGTTGAGATAGGATTGCATAATAAGGAAGTATGTATGAGGAAGGAAATTACGGAGTTTGTAAAGCAGTCCCTGGTGCCAGACTCGGTCAAAGGCTTGTTCTACGTCGAGAAAGGCTCCAGTGCAGTACATCCCGCGCTCCAATGCGGACGAGACAACGTCCACCACACGATGGCATTGCTGGATAGTGGAGTGTGACGTTCGGAAACCAAACTGGTGATCAGGGATAATATGATAGGATTCTAGGATAGGATTCAGGCGTTTCAGAATGAGTTTTCCAGGATTTTGCCCATAATGGGCAAGAGTGATATTGGACGATATGAGGATGGGGAGTTCAGGTGGCTTTTTTTTTGGCTTAGGTATCATCTTTACTATGGATAGTTTCCAAGGATTGGGAAAGTATGTGGTGCGGAGAACAGCATTATAAATATAGGTTAGGAATAGGATAGCTTTCTGAGGAAAGAGTTTTAGGATTTGGGCTGTAATTAGATCATGTCCAGGGGCTTTGTTAGAGGGTAATCTGTGGACTATGTTAGATACCTCTGAAGGATGGAATGCTTTAGGAGGAGGAGACATTTGGAGTGGAATATTTAGTTCTGCTTCAACACATTGTAAGTGGTGAGGATTAAATATATCAGGATGAGGGTTGAATGATTTAAAGAGGTGCTGGCCGAAAATTTGGGATTTTTCTTCGTCTGATCTTGTCCAGGTTTGGGAATCTGTAAGGAGAGGATGATTAAAGTTTTTGTAATTAAGAAGTTTTTTCGTAGTTATCCATAACGACTTATCAGAAGTATTAAGACTTTGAGTACGGTTTTGTAGGTTTTGTATTTTGAATTTTCTTATTTCTGTCTTAAGTTTGTTGGTTAAGTTGTTGTAATTATTTTTGTCTGATGGGTATCTAGTACGGTGCCACTTCGCTCTTGCTCTTCGTTTTTCAGTTAGTAAGGTACGAATATGTTGTGGCAGGTTATTCTGTTGTGTACTATGAATTTTTCGTGGTAAAGTATTTTCCTGTATACTAATTTTTACTGATGTTGTAAGTCTGTCGTAGTACATCAATACGTACAATATACCTACGAGTATATATCACACTTTATTCTATTTTAAATGGAATTTTAGTCTGTCGTTATTTTTAGTTGTATTAATATTATTTGGATTTTTTTTCTTTTATGGAATTAAAAAGTATCAATGTAAAAAATTATATTTGTATTTTTTCTTTTCAAAATATATTTATATATTACGTTGTTTTGTTTTTTTTCTTCAACTCCGTCTCCACCTCACTCTGGGTCTTCCCCTTCTCCGTCTTCCATCCACTTCCATGTCTCTTTTCGATTGAATATTGTTTTATTTAATATTTATAAATATTACAAGGTTCCTCTTAAAGGGCTATGAATAATATGGATGACAAAGAATCCACTCATACAATATTTATAATTAAATTTAATAAAAAGCAAAACAAAATCCTCTAACTATACAAGATATTAATACGAAATAAATTATAAAATAAAAGTATAAACAAAAACAAAAAGGAGAAAAAATAAGTGTTAAAAAATAAAGAAATAATATAGAAAAAAAATTAAATAAATTAAAGAGCACAATTCACACTATACATATATACAATGTAACTTACATCCCAGGGAAACCCCGGGCTAAGCTTGTCCCCCACTTATAGAAGGGCAAGCCAGGACCACAGCAATCCCAATGCTGTTTTTTCAACTGGATCACTAGTGTCAGAACTCCACTGGGTCTGAGAGGAAGCGCTACAGTCGCTTAGGACATGAATGGAGAAGCTGACCATTGTCAGAACTCCAGTAATATATACTTTTTTACAATAGGTCTCGGGGCCATTGCAGTTTTGGTCTGTGAGGAGGGTTATAATGATGTGTGGAGCTGGATAATGAATATGACAGGAGGTTATGGTGGTTGGAAAGGTTTTGATGGAATTTAGAAAACATAAGGGGTATGGGGCCAAGGATAATAGGTATATCGAGGTCAGAATGTAAGGTTTAATTAGAGATAAACCACATTGGTTTAATGATGGTTTTGTATATGGGAAATTTGTTTTCAATGAAAAGGTAAGATGTTCTATTTAGAAGTCTATAAAAATTGGCTGAAGCTTCTGTTAAATTCTTGCCAATTAAGTGTTGTGTGAGGGTCCCATGTAAGTCTTTTTTCTAGGTAGAAGCCAAGCTACAGTATTGTGTCAACACCAAACCTATTTCTGTGACAAGTGACTTTAGAGATGATGGGAAGCCAGTATTATAATCAGTACTGCCGATTCTGAAATAACATTTTTCCCCCGCGTCAAAGCAAAACTTCCCCACGATTTCTCTCAAATGACAAAATGAGTAACGTTGCTTATCAACATTAATAATGAGGCATTAAGTTCATAAATAAATATCTTTATGTATAAATTAGAAATTGAGATATTCTTCGTATATTTAATGTAATGTAAGTAATTAGATATTGTTATAAGATAATAAAAAAAAATAATACTTATTATAGCCAACTTATACGCTACTAGGTCGAATCGATTTTTTAAAATTCAAATCGATTAAAATATAAAATTCGAATTTCCCCACGGGAGAAAATATCTCCCAAATCGGCAGCCCTGCTGATGACGTGTATCCTTCAATAATTGCTCGAATGTCCCCCGAATCACCCCCAAAAGTGCAAAGGCTTCTAAAATTTTCCCCGGGGGAAAATTACCCCTATATTGGCAGCCCTGATTATAATCTTCATATAATAACTTAATGCTAATTCTGTCAATTTACTACGTTTTAAACTGATATAAAATAAAATAAATTTTCAAGATCGGTTGTCCGCTCATGAAAAGGTATACTAATTTTTTTTTAAACAGGAATTCCGAAATGAAAAATTGATATTAGAGACTAAGCCGAGTGGTAGATGAATATATAGGAGGCCGTGTAGAGGCAACAATAGGACGGAAGTGAGGCCGGTAGACCAACAGCCTCCTTAATTAGCAGCTAAGGTGCTAAAGTATTCAGCTAAGGCTGTGGCACGCGTGCCCCATAGCAGCCATGTCCCTTCCTATCCATGGTCGATTATCTACTGTATATCCTATCTAAAGTAGAGTACATAACAACAGACTGAATAAAATATATTAATTAAAACATGATAGACGGGGAGAAATTATATTTTAAAAACGTATAAAATTCATAAAGGTTAACTATATGCAAGGTACTTCATTTAACATAGATCGAAACCAGACTTTTCTTAACCATTGGCAGTTTGGGTAACGTAAGCTTGTCAAATTTTGACTTCTTACCAAGAATATAAAACGTCTCTATCACCCTGAAAATCTCGACTGAGGACTCATGTACATACTTTCCTTGAAAGAGCGAGTCTTTGAAAGAGTGATTTTCGGCATTTTAGGAGTTCACAGACAAACAGTTATTGGATGATGTTTCTTGGTGGACACTGCGAGAGACTGGATAATGGAATGATAGTAGGAAGAAAAGTGGAATAAGAAAAGTGAAGTAATAATCCAAGTATTTGAGCGGAGCCTGGACGAGAAATGAATCCAATCAAACAATTTCAAGAGAAGCAAACAAACAATACCATAGGTATTTTTCATTTATATTTTATTATTTTAACTGCTCAGAAACATAAAATTTTTTAAAAAAAAAAAATCATAAATACTAGTATACCGGATGTGCTGATAAATATGCAATTGCAGTTCAAAATACTTAAAACTATGTATTTATGGCGAAAACATATACTTTGAAGATATCGTATGTTTTAATTGGTTAGGAGAAATATGCAAATACATATATTTCACAGCCCTAATAATGACCATCTCCACCACTTATACTCAGTATCTACATTGGTGACGTGGCTAGGAAGGAAAACTATGACCTCCTGAAACCCAGTCCAACCCTCAAACGCAGGAAAGGAAACGGTTTCGGGTAACAGTGCTAAATAAATAGTAAACATGAAGATTAATCGTTTTTTCGCCATCATACTGATCTTAAGTTATGTAAAGAGTGACAAATTTTGTAATAATGCCTAAAAGCCATAGGCTACATACAGTTTAAGTCGATGACAGCTCAACTTTCACGTAACTTGAACCACGTTTCCTACTGAGGATATTTTAATCTGAGTGCAGGGGCAGATAAGAGACTTCAACGGCTCAGACTGTCAACACGAAGGCACGCGTGTCGTATCATTCCCAACTGAGACAAGACCATGAAAAGACAGCTGCACGATCAGGTATCTCTTACACTTTCTCCTCTCACGTCTTTCATCGCTCCTTCTTTCTTCAATCATATATATTTATTTTTTTTAAAAAAGGTTTTTGTTAGACAACAATAAAAAATTTTAAAATATATTAATATCCATATATTTAAAACTATATTAAAAAAAAAAAAAAACGATTGTGTCAATTGGTAATTACTAAGGTTGTCCTGAAATTCAATGTTCACAATATTGAAACGGTAGGTCCTAGTGACAAATGTTATATATATATATATATATAATATATATATATATATATAAATTCTCTATCTAATTTTTCTTCTTCTTCAAATATACGATTTTATAATTTATTTTGGAGCAAATCTCAAGAGGAAATAGTTTGAGACCCACCCATATGTCCAAACAGGCCTGATTATTGTCATGTCAATGAGTTTTCTTTAATAAATTTGATGTTTAGGTTCCAATTTCGAGTGTATATCTGGAATTATCTTTTTTATATGTCAAGGTGGCAAAAAAAAGGTAAAATTAATGATTAAGAGTGGAAGCATTAGGTGACAAATCTATACGAGATTTTTTTTTTTTATGCTTTTAAGAGTTTTTAGTGATTGGTCACAAAGAAAAAAGTCACTCTTCGTAATAAATGACTTAACAAAGATCTCAGAAAGGAATCCTAAGATACTGCTGCTGACCAGAAGGCTCCTGGGAGTAGGCAGGACAGGCTACGATGATGGATGGAGCAGAGAGGAACGCCGTCCTTCCAGACCCAGCGTTAAAGTCACCTATGGCAGGAGGCAGGTCTCCGAGGAAAGGGATTGTTAATGAGGTCCGTAAGGTGCGCGTGGGAAGAGGCAGCCCACGTCCTGGGCAGCAATAGCAAGGACGGCGCCGAGGGTCCTTATAAGGAGGTGCCCTACCACATTTCGGCCGCGAGGCTCCTGCGTACCTTCCACCTTCTGGTTCGACCACCGCCTCCTGGTGCCAATAACATCGCCTGCTCTATTAAGGATGATTGATGTAACGCCGGCAGCGGGGCGCCATCTCGTAAAGTGCTCTCTGATTAATGTTATTGTTTTCCAAGGCAGCTCGAAGGAAGGAAACAGCGATCCAGATCAACTCGGATTATTGCCTTCACTAAGGAATAATTCATTAGCAGTTTCCAGGTCTTATGTCCGTGAAAGGAACCTGCCCCCGTTATCTCTTCTGATCAAATGCACGAGAAAAAATCTGGCTATTTTAAATTATCATTTAACCTTTTATGCTGAATTTTCATTTCCGAGTCAGGGAGAAATACGAAACATTTTTTTTTTTTTTTTTTTTTTTTTTTTTTTTTTTTTTTTTTTACTGAAAGAATAACAAATGCTGTATCTTTTCTCTATAAAAATATTTGTGCTTTTAACATGTTTTTATCAAAGTCACCTTTATTTCTTTAAAATGTAAAAATGATAATTATTGAAGTATTTGTTATGAAGTAGCTATATGTAAAAATAATCACAGATTAAGAGAATCCTGATGTTAAATATAATAGGAGTTATGCCAAATAAATATTTAAATAATCATAATTATTACATTTTAAACAAATAAAGGTGGCTTTAATAAAAACATATGAAAAGCACAAATATTTTATAGAGAAAAGGTACAGCATTTGTTATTCTTTCGGTTAAAAAAAAAAATGTATTTCGTATTTCTCCCTGACTCGGAAATGAATAGATCATGGATAAGTTCATCTATACCCAACTGTTTATAGAAAATTAAATAGAGATCATTTTTTGTTATAAATATAACATTTGCCACTGAGACCTATCATTTAGGAGTTACGGTGGTTTGAATTGAAATTGAAAGTCACAGACAAATGAATCACTGGTAAGCGAAAAATAAAACATATGAGCATCAACGGTCAAGGGGACAACCCCTAAAACACGTTCCATGATATTCTCTCTTTACCCCAAAGGTAATTTTTTTTCCAGGGGTTAGTTTTCTAATACACAAGAAAACTATGACGATGAACACACTATATGCCCAAGAGCACTAAAATACGTAATTAAACTTATTTCTTATAAATTCATAAAATAAATATGTCGAAATTCATTGTATTACCTCTTAGTTTTTATTCAGAAAACAATAACTTAACTGCAGGGAATGACTTAAAAATGCATGACCGAGATGCAGGCTGTTGGCTTCGTCCCAGATAAAGATTAGAAATCTGCCATTAAGAATTCAAAGAGCGTTTCTGATTCCGTACTTCATAAAGCTTTTAAGAATTTATCTTTAGTACTGAGCCATATTGTCATTTCGAGGTTATCGGCCGGTCGAGAATCCAGTGACGAGTCGACTTACCTTATACGGTGGCTTATAATCCTCTGACAGTTGAGCGGATCATCGGAAACCATGGTAATGACTTGTGGGAAACTGACCTAATTAAGAATAACTACGTAGGTAGAGTTGGGGTGAATAATGAAATATAAACTCGGGAGTTTTCTCGTAACGATGTTAAAAGAATAACGTGTAGAAAATGACATTTAGCGAAGAAAATGACAACAATAAGGAAGAACCGAAAATGAGCCACAGTGAAGGTTTAAAAACAGTTATAGGCACTCTTCGATATTTTGAGTTGCGATGGATATAACTCCTCTTTCGACTTTGAGATGAACCTGCAAGTAACCGTGTTCAGTGCGATAAACAAACTAATATTATAAATTTTTTTGCAAAAAAGTAAATCAAGTTACTCCATCTATTTCAAAGACGCTCAAAACTACCTTTAAAACATAAACATAACATTTACAGTTACTTGTTAAAACCCATCTAGGAGTATACATCCCAAATTTATGGACACAAAAAACACATATTCAAAAAATACTAACAATTCAATCTAAATTCCTAAGACAATGATGATAACAGACTCCCCTCCATATGTGTCAAACGATACGCTGCATACAGACTTACGAATTCCGACAGTTAAGACCCATATTCATAAAATTTTCATGAAAAACTACGTAGACACTCAGTTCAGAATATGGCAGCAGTACTAAATCCTGACATATCTCAAAACGGAGGCTGAAAAGAAAGTGGATGAGGGATCTCCTAGTCTAATCGATAATAATTTAGTATCAGGCCTGGAAATTGTACCACTGGGTGCTGACTCCCTCAGTATTCACTGGTTATAAACAAATGAGTACAGTTGTGAATAAAATTATTATGCTAAAAAAAAAAAAAAAATTACTCCATCAAGTTAAATTTAGGTAACAGTATTTCAATCTCATGGCGTTGTAAATTTAGTATGTATATATGGGAAATAAAAGGAAAAATGTACTATGTATAAAGCCAGCATTTCACTAACTCGGCACACTTCCGGTTCACATTACACCTAGTTCGTGGTCCCTCACAATGTACGAAGATTTTTTATTAATTTCGTAATTTCTCTGAATCCAATTAGATCTAATAAAATCAATTATATTGGTAAGCCAATCCTACTCTACCAACTAGCTGAATAAACGATTACGAATTCGAATCGAACTAGCAGGGTGGTATTAGTTGCTCCGACATTTGATTCTTCAACCCCAACTAGTACCGGTCCAGAAAGCTCTGTGTTGCCGAACCGGCCAGGAAGATAAAAAACAAACATTACACGAAAATGTATCAAAACTGTTTCCCCCTCTTCCCCTGTCAACAGTAATATATTTTACAGACTAATAGGTCTTTTATAGAGAGTGAATGATGAATAACAGCTGTCTGCGATAAGTGAATCACTGTGATTTGAAATAAAACTTACTGTCAGTGCAAAGGTTTCAAAATAAAACCAACAGAAACTGGACTATCGATAATTCTTCAGCTCTACAAGAAACAATCAGAATTGTTAATGAAGGTCATGCTCGTTTATAAATAGGCCGTGTTACAGTTTCCGTGGGACTTTCTTTCTTTTGGAGTCGAGCCAATAAACAAAATACTTATCATTTAATTCTTAATAATTTGTCCGTGTCTTTTTTCTTCTGTACAACCCTAATCACTTACTACCAGAATCACTTAATAAATAACATAATATTATTCAGAAATGCGCTTTTCCATTTAAAATAAGACAGATAATAATTGTAGCGACGAAGACCGCTATATATCACGGCAGCTATATGATAATATACGACGTTAATACTATATGAATAAATATATCGATATATATAAATATCAAATCTAATTATACAAAGGAATAGAGGTAGGCGGTAATGTATGTAGATAGGGGCTATAAATAGATGGCTAAATATATATTAAGCTGTTTATTTATCGAGTCACCATTGGCGCAGGCAGGACAGCTGGACACATGGTGCACTGCCGGAGTGCGGAGGAAGAGGCTCCTAATACAATACCTCTGCACCTGGCAATCGATTTTCTAGTAATCGATCAGAAACAGATCTATGAGATCACTTATCTTATACACAATTCAGGGCCCTCTAAATCCAAAATCTAGTGTTGTAGAATCCCTTATTATCTTTAACTAATCAATTTTAAATGAAATTGCCCATTCAAATTTATACCGTTTAAGACCAAGTTAAGAAATGTAATTTACAGTATGTTTCATTTAATAAATCAGCCAGCTACTACTAATACATAATACTTATTATACATAAACAAATACTCAGAACATTTATAAATTTAAATACTGATAGAATATGGAAACACAAAATATTACCTAGACCGCTTCAAAATTATACGAACAAAGACAAAGAACATGGATCCATTCGTTATTTCAAATATATTTATTTATGCATATATGACAGGCAAAAAATTGCACCCAATTTTTTTATTTTCATTTACAATTTTTCTCCCATTTTTTAACCAGGGCATGTGAAACATATGTAAATAAAATCAAACAGTATTTAAAAAAAAAAAAAAAAAAAATTAAAATTGCGAAATTTTAAATTAATATCATTTGTAACAGTTTTACATTAAATAGGGCATATCCCTCAATAATTTATATAATATCACATTAAACCTCCCCCAGAGACAATGAACCCCATAGAACCCAATCGAACAAAAGACGTAATGAAAGCAAGGCGAGGATATAAACCTTATTGATCAAAAATTTAAAATTGATTGGTAATTTTTTTTAAATACCGCTAGTTTTTATTTAATTAATTTTTATTTTTATGATATTTCGTAATTTATATATAATTACGCTTTTTACTGCAATTATAGTCAGATAAGAGAAGAAAATAGAAATGAGAGCGATTATATTAAGAGCTATTGTTTTTTGTTGTTTTTATTGTAGGTATACGAATGACTTCGTAACCAGCCATATTACTTAAACAAAAGATCAGTTAAAAAGGAAATGAGAGCGAGGCAAATCACTGCACATGTATTGGACTCCTAATTTCCGGGCCCCTGGTTCAAGTCGGTCTGATTTAACTTTGTTTTGATTGACTCTTGTTGTCCAATCCCTTAAAGTGAGTACACTGGCTGTTCATTCGGTCATGGAAAGACTGGCGGTTGACAATGATGCTCATAGGGGATAGCGCTATGGCTATAGACGCTAAAGACTTGAGTAGAGAAACAGGTCATTACCAGAAGTTAAACATAAATGTATATTTACAAAAGGTCTCAGTCTTACTGCCTTTTTAATCAGCGAGGTAGGTCATATGGGTGTGTGAAGACTGACAAAGATTGAACCAGATGGTTAGGAACGTTTTGGTAACGTTTCGAAAATTTAAGGGATATGAACTCGAAGACAAAAGGTGTATTGAGATCATTTTGTATGATTTTATAAGAGAGTAGGTTTTATCATGGAACATTAATAACATCAGAACTGAAAGGATTCGTTTTATATTAAAATTTTTTATTTTTAGCTTATATCGATAGATCCAAAAAGGTATCCGGACGGTCTTTTGTATGAGAGGTTTTTTTTTATCAATGGATAGGTGGGATGTCCTTTTAAGTAGCCGATACAATTGGCTTGATCATCTGTGAAATTCTTGCCTTTTGAGTCGGGTATGAGAGTGCAATATATGTCCTTTGTCGCGGAAGAAGCCAAGAAGCCGTCTTGTAGGATTATTAAAATAAGGAAAGTAGGATTATTAAAATGGACATGAAAGCAGTATTTGCAGGAGGGGAGGATAAAAGTTACGTATTCACATTTATATTCATTGACTTTAATCCATCAATCTTTGAACTAGACTTCAATTTGGAATAAGGGTGCCTAATAGAGTAAACAAACAGATGGTAATTATCTTTGTATATTTTTATTTTTTATTTTAGTCAGCGTCCTTCATTTCGGAACCTCTGCGGAATACCCGTTTCCCAAAACTGTTTTCAATCATACTTTAATACGTTTGAACCAAGACAGATGTTTGTATTATCTTTCTGTGCCACTACAATCCATGAACAGACACTAGTCCATTGCATGGTAAGTAAGCGCTGTTTGATGAATAGTTTATACAACTATATTGTTTCCTGAACTTGAACCTGATCCAGCCTAATCTTATAACGCCATTGTAATATACCGTCATTTTACTGCTTGTATTATTTGCAATAATAATGATTATGTTGGTATAATGTGTGCCATATCAAAGAGCGGTTGGAGAGCAAAGAGGTATAGAGAGGGGAGGTAATAGGAAACAAAAGATGGGGATTATCGATTCCAACATCCTCGGCTATTCTTTGCCCGAGAAGAAAGGCCATCGTTAATAGGTTTTGCTTTTTTTCACTTTTCTTTATTCTGTTTTGAGTCTATAAGCTTTTTAATGGGTTTCGATTAAGCCCTCTATAATGGCGATCATGATAGGCCCAAAGAACAAAAGTTCATATTCCCTGCTGTATTTAGCTGGAAAATTATCTCGAGGCTTTATTTTGTTCTATTTTATTTTCATAAGTTCAAAATTGATTCTTTAATATAAAAATCTAATGCAATATAAATCAACGAAAAAACAATGTTATTTTTAATTAACTTATATGCGAAGTATATATAGCACCTCCCAAATAAATGATATTCAACTCATAATGTGAGTTTAGCCAAGCCTAATGTTATTAAACTTTGGGGTAGTCCTAGCCAGAGTTGGGCAAAATGTAATCATTGCTAAAAAGTAATCAAAATTTAATCATTACTATTTGACAACTAATTTCCTGGAATCAACCAAATAATTTAATCATTATTTAATTAGATGACTGATTCCAGGAAATTAGTTGTCAAATAGCTATGATTAAATTTTAGCCACGAGTAAATTTTGTCCAAATCTGGTCCTAGGAGTAAGGGACGTATTAACATAAATTTTTATTACTAAACCGTATTCGACAAACTTGGTCTAATTGTCAGCAATAAATACTTAGCAAGAATTTTTCCGATATACTCTTACAAACACTTATATTTAATAGCAAGAATGAATTGTTTTCAAAGAGTCGTAACATCTTTTCATTCCCCTCTCTGGTCTATGTCAACTAGCACTTATACCAAAGAAAACATTTTAATGTTCACAGAAAAACAAATTGTTTCAAGAAATAATTCTTCAGGTCTCATTCCAATCCTGATTTTTTGCACTGTGATAAATTGAAATCGCAATTAAAGCCCTTGAAAAGTTTGGTTTGCAATTTGAAGTTTGATTATTCGATCAGCTTCCATGGAGTTATTTTTAAATCGATACTCAATAATAACAGCTACATTCTTACATCCATTGAGACCCGTAAAAATCTAAAAATCTCATCTACAAGACTCAATTTTCTTAACAATCCTACTACCTCTATACTTTTTTTTGTTTTTTTCCCAATTCGTTTACCATTTGATTCAGGGTTGTTGTAACTTTTCAGTGATTCAAGAAGACTGTAGGCTACAGAAGGATCCTGTGGAAAACTAGGAAGACTGGTTTCAGATCTGCCAGGATCCAACGATCTTTGACGGCCGAAGGATATCCTTGGCCACTCCTCGACAGATTAATTTTGGTCCTTTTGAAAATTAATTAAATATTTTCCTTTTTAAAACTACACTCCCTTCCCGTTTAACCCTTCTTATAGAACAGATGCAAGTTATACATCACTTATTGCCTTTTTTTTTCACGTAATATTTGTTTTTTGGATATCCCTGATGTATAAGTTGACTTATTGGCCTACTTACAGACACAAAACGTCTGACACTACATCTCTAAATCACAAAATGGCTAAGAACAGGACGACATAACACCAATACTATCTCTTATCTTTGCTCTGACCATTATGTTGTGCATGTGGTTCTCTTCGATAAGCCTTCTGAAGCACAAAAACAAGACACCCTTATAAAAAGTATTGGGATTTAAGACCACTTAAGCCATCTCGATGTAATCAATTTAATTTTTAAAAACTAGTACATTATATTATATATTTAATTAAATTTTACTAAAGAAACCGTGTCGGTCAAGTGTGCTCAAGTACTTCAGCATTCTAGTTATCTCTGCAGCGCCGATTCGAATGCAACTTGGGCAAGTTCACGTTTATTTCATTGCGGACTCGCGGAATAAATATAGACCTTTCCATTCTGGCTAGATCAGGTTGATAACCTAGAGATAACCCGCCCTTCCTGCTCTAGTTCGAGTAATTTAGGATACAACGCCGAACAAATTTTACAAAGTAGATATATGGTTTGGTCAAATCCACTGAAATAGTTCCGAATTTATAATGCGAATATAGAAATATTCCAGACCACTGTTAAAGAATGTCCAAAAATGTTAAATTAATTTAACCAGCATCCTCACTCACTAATTAACAAGTTTATGGCTAACATCTGTTGGCAATAATGAAACGAGGCGAATCTGAATAACAAGGATGCCAAGCGTCGCGATCTTTTACGAGACAGAGTTAACGGTCAAAAAGGAACAAAAGAGGCGGTAGAGCACGGAGGTAGTGTGGGCAGCGCACAGATGTCCAGGTAACTGGTCTCTTCGGCAGGTACAAGAGTCAAGGATGATCGGGAGTACGCGTCGCTTCGGGTTCTTCGCGGCAATATGGCTCTGGTCTGCAGACCATCTGTAACTTCTGTCGATGTTTTAGGTTGTTATGTCGGAAAACAGGATCAAGGAAATTTATAAAATGATGAAAACAAGGCAGAAATTTCATATTTTATTGGATTTATTTATCGATAAACTGATGCGAGGGTGATCGACTTCGTTTTGTCTGAGTAACGAAGGAGGCTGTTTAAAAAAACGTAGCCAAAGGGGGAGCCAGGAAAACCCAATAGTTGGGAAATTTTAGATAACTTTAATCTGCGGAAATTGTGGTCAAACATATACCAATAATTTTTAATTTTAAAAAAGATAAATTTTGGGGTTTAAATAGTAAGTTCCTAATTAATTGAGAAATCTGACGAATAATGTTGTGAACTTTGGGTCTCTTTACCCCACTAAGATGTACTAACGCTTTTGGCCCCAATATATAACAAAAATATTTAAACAATATATTATAGGTATAATTTTGACATAAGATAGATCACGTGAAGCTCTTGTGGTTCTTCTCTCCTGACGACACGCCCAAATGATCTTCATGTTCTCTCCATGTTCTTTTTTCCTATCTTCCAACCAAGTTCTTCCAGTTTTCTTGATTATATTATATTATATTCTACTTCCCACCCGTTCACCTGTTCTCCATATACATTTCTGTCTGGAACTTATGGATTTGTTTTTGCATTTTCCAGGTCTTTCTTCACTTGTGTGCTCCATTGTCCATTGTTTTCAGGTTTATTATTGCATTCACGATCTGATGGGTCAGTCTGTGTAACCTGCATTTGTGCCCAAAGAATTTTAGTCTGCGTTACCTGATGTCCGCTTCGATGTTTGAAAGCTTCTCTTTGGTTTTGTTATGTTGGAGCCTGTACCCTTCTTCAGTCTTTAATGGGCTTCCTAATTATTTTACGTTCTGATTTTTTGATGTTTTCTAGGGTTTGTTTTCTGTTTTGTACAAGGCTGCTGGTTTGATAACAGTGTTGTGTCTGACCTTTGCTTGAATTGATAAGCACTTTTTTCAAAACAATATATTCATACATTTTTTTTTTTTTTTATTCCGGACTTAGCGCAGTAATGTACTTCAACTAGGGCAGGAAGGACGGGAAAACTAAAGTAATCAATGTATACCGCTATCCAATAAAAAGAATAAGTACGAATAAAAAAAATGTATTTTCTTTAATCTGTCTATTATTGATATATTTTTTTGATATATTATTGATATATGAATCAATTCTACCATACCTTAAGATTATTTATGATAACAGTTTCGTGGTATTGATTATCAAAGATATAGCGCGATGGTTTGATAGATCTTTCTAGTCACATGTCATTTAACTAACTTTAAGTGTAATTTTGATATCGGCCAGAGATATTGAGGTCTCATTATCCAACATGCTATTAAACAGATTCAAGAGGTAATATTCCCTTTCAGGTGTCCAACTCTAAAGCACTTTAAAAGTGATGTTATCGATTCCTGGGGACTTATTTTTGGCTTACAGTATTTTAATTCCTCTAATGAAAAAGGGATATCTAAGAATGGGGGGATTACAGAGAAGAAGCTAACTTCTTAATTTATTTTTTTTTACCGCATAATATATTATAATATCATACAATTTTTTTTATTCCTAGTTCCTTCCTATGGGCTGATATTGGTTTAAGGGATTTGATTACTTTCCAAGATTCTATACTATTTTTAATGTTGTGAAGTTCCTTTATAATATGAGGGTCATTCAATAAGTAACTAGACAAATTACTACAGCTCAAAAATGGCTGAATTGATCCAAATGAAACTTTCGGGACATAAAATCCATAATATCTAAAAATAGAATAAAATAATAAAAGATTTTTTCTTCAGTGAGACCACTTGTATTTGGACAACAATCCAACTTAAACAAAGTAATTAATACCACGCATATAACTTAAACAATCCAATGAATTACAAAGGAATCATTTACATGACTTATTTGGAATATTTAGGCTCCTCTAAACCCTATAAAGCTCCTTATTATGTCACTAATAAAAAATCATGAGCCTTATGTTACATATTTTGCTGATTTTGTCTAACCAGATACATCCTTTTACAATAAACTACAAACGCACTCATACTCCCACTTGATTCCCAATTATCCTTGGAGTGGTCTAAACAGAAGATGGCCCGAGACCTTCTAATACCCATTTCTATTGGAGTGCTTCTAATGGGTATTTTTTTACAAGTCATTATGTTCATAATTTCTCAGATTCACTAGGTGTATTAGGTTGATACAGTTGCAAGTTTCAATGCATATTTTTTAAAATATACAATATAGAAGATTCTTCTGCCTGTCGAAATTTAGAGAAAAGAGTAAAAGATGTATAAACTTTTTCATGGAATAAAGCACACTCCTTTTAAAAAATTCAATGTTTAAAACTGGGTATTTTCAAACTCGAGGATGCTACTATTAGAATAAATCAACAAATAAAATCAGACAGATAAAAAAAATAATACAAAATGTGAATCAACTTGTATTGATAAAATGTAAAACAATAGTGAGACTTGCTGATGTACATTAAGTATGATTATGATGATGATTTTATTGTTGACTGTGAGATGTAATAGTGAAGAAATGGTCAAGGTTGCAGTCAGGTAAATAAACACATCAAGTTTTTAAATTAAAAACTTTATATTAGGCGTGCCGACGTTTCGACCTGCCTTGCAGGTCTTCTTCAGAGTGATTGTCGTCTAGATGAAGGCTTGACTAACAATGTGATTGTTACCATTTCTTCACTATTATAAAAGTATGATTATGTTCATGT
The DNA here is from genome assembly GCA_003667255.2 of Euschistus heros. NCBI lineage: Eukaryota > Metazoa > Arthropoda > Insecta > Hemiptera > Pentatomidae > Euschistus > Euschistus heros. The sequence goes on along the minus strand of RCWM02000152.1, from coordinate 723,291 downwards.
TTTATTTTTGTATAATGTATAATGTGTAATTATTCATGTAACTTTTAATGTATCACTTCTTATTATTTTTTCTTAATTATTGTCTTTCACAAAGGAAATAAATCAATAAAATAAGATTAGAAGTAATTAAATAAACAACAGATGAAAAAAAAAAATAAAGAATGAATTGTAAAAAATAGTAATTTTTAAAATATTTTAAGGAAAAAACAATAGTTATGCAATATAACAATTGGGAAAACGTAGACAATGCAGAAGTATACTAATATATACTGGAATAAAGTATAATAAAAGAGTTTAAGATAATATGTTTGTGGAGTCAATCCATCACAGTATTATGGCTCAATCATTAAATATGAGGAGGAATATTGAATTTTCAACAACAAAAAAAAACTGTTCTTTATGATGAATTTCCATAAATCAAATAAAAATTCAATTCCCGAAAAATAAACATAATTTTGATACAAAGGACCTCTAGTTTTACTTTAATATCAATGGGTGGTAAAAGAATAATTTGCTAAGCTGGTTTTATAGAAAAATAAAAAATAAATCAAGAATAAATGGATACCAAAAATACAAAGTTGCATGAAGTTGTCGCTGTGATAATGAGAGAATCACATTTAAGCAATTTTTACATGTTGATTAGTATTTCAAGTGCATTTGATTGTCAATCCAGACATATTGCCGGATTACATTAATCAAGATGGACTTAAAAATGGTGGTGACAATAACTTATTCATAGATAAATTAATTGAAAAACTGTCAAGAAGATGGAAACATTCCAAACTGTGGATCATAGTTGTAGATTTATGCCTAACATTCCTGAAGTAATTTTTATATTTATGAATAAAAGTAAACATTCATGAAACAGCTTAGGTGCTAAGCTATACACAAAAAGATATTAAAAACTATTTTATTTGGGCTTAACGTCCTTATGTACTCCAACTAGGGCAGGAAGGACAGGTTATCCTACAAGTTACCAACCTATTTTAACCATGGTGGGAAGATCACTATTCATTTTGTGGGTCTGCCACGAAATAAATTTTTACCCCCCCAGGTGGGATTCGATCCCAAGACCTTTAGTACTGAGCACGCTAGGACCCTCGCCCCAACTCGCTTAGCCATCACCACCCAACTCTCAAAGGAAATCACTTAACCAAACATAAAGGAAAACCAGAAGACATCGAATAAGGAATGATGAGTAAAGTATGAGCGGGATATTCAAGCCATTTGGGAGATAATCGAGGAAAAACAATTGAAATGATATGACCACATTAATAGAATGGGAGACGACTATCAGGGCAACAAGTTTTTAGAAGCAAGATTGGAAGAAAAGCGACCTAGAGGCAGACAAAGACTCTAGTATCGTAATTATATCGAGAAGCTTGGTTCAGCGAGACGTACAGAGGAAGATGAGAAGGCATACAGAGGAAAGTTAGCTTTGGGCAAATTGGTAAGAGGCAGCATCTCCAGGCTTAGCAGGACAAAGGAGGTAGAGAAAGAATAAGTTTTGTTAAGAAATAAAAATCAATAAAAAAAACAAAACTATTAACACCAACCAGATTCAACCTAACTCTTATAATGGTCTGTCTCGAGTGCTACCCCTACAAAGTCAACCACCAGATCCTCAAAAATGATTTGCTAAGTAAAATAAATGAAAAATTAAAATTTAGTTTGTAAAGAAGTAAAACAATTAATTTCATCAAAAGGAATATCTTTTAACGAATAATTTTCTAATAGTTTTTAATGATTTGTTTTCCAAACACTTTAATTCAATATTAAATTTATTATATACAATATTCTATAACTTAAAACAGTTTTGAAAGCTGAAAATGATCTTTCAATACAAAAATTATTGTCAACTGTTTTTGTTTTCTTTCTTTAAAAAAAATTCTATTTTCTAATGATTTAGATCTGGTTCTCATAAATGTATAATTCGAAACTAAAATTTAGTTAAATTATTTAAAATAAATAATTTATTAGATGATAGTTCAGGTACAGTGAAAAATAAAAAGCTGTTGTCTGCTAGATGTAATTAATGGGCAATAATATCTACATAAAAATAAACAATTAATAATACAAATAAACATATTTTCTTTATTTTAGTGCAGTTTTATCTTGTTGTGGTTGATGTATTCATTATTTCTGATTGGTCTGTATTAGAGTTGTGAGATATTTCAAATATTGTTCAGTCCTAATGATGCCTGAATATGCAAAAAATTAACCATTTAGTTATTAACTAATATTCGAGAGACTTTGGATATAATCATCCAATAATAATATAATATAACTTATAATTTACAATAAAAGCGATTATTGATAATGAAAACAAATGACTTATATATAAACAAGTATACCCATTTGTTTCTTTTTTTTTTTTTTTTAAATATGTAAACAAAAAAAGTATCCAAAGAAAAAATTGTTTTCATCGTTATTGAATTCACTAATCCGTGAAAAAAAGAATAACTAAAAATACATTAAATCTAATCTGTAGTCTTAAAACAACAACAGAAAGATATAAACAAACCAACGATGTATGAATAAACATTGTTTATACAAAAAAGCATGAATAAACTAATTCCCGAGTGTGTTAATATTATTGAAACTAAAAAAAAAAATAGTAACTTAAAATGTATACAATATAAAGTCTAATTATGTTTTTTCTAATGATGGCTAATTTTAAATCTAAATATTATTACAAATAAAAAGAAACAAAAACAAAAGCAAACATACACAGTTTAATTCAGCTGCATTTATTTAGATCCTAAATAAATACTGTTTTAGAATAAATATTTACTTTTTATAATAAGAATAATAATTATTTTGTGGAATATTTAAAGTAAGTTATACATCCGTTTCTAGCATTTTCCTAGGTTATCATCAGCAAATATAATATCATATCATTATCAGATATTAAATATATAAGTTCAACATTTTTAAAAGTTGTATATTCATACACAATAATATACACAGATCATTAATAATTTAATTTTTCTTTTTTAATACGACCTTTCTCCCAAACCAATCTTTATTCATTTTTTTTTTAATTAATTTTTTTTCTCTCATTTTTTTTTTTTAACTTAAGATATTTTCAAAAAAAATAAGAAATCATATAATCTGTCAATTTTTTTTTAGAGTATATAAATAAATAACTTATTTTATCAACGAAAGTATCAGTAATCAAAAAACATCACTAGTTAATACATTGTGTATATTTAAATGAGTAATCTAAATCATCATCATAATACAAAAATAGGACCAAATAAGAAAATATAAAAAGAAATAAAAGATTTGGAAACGGAAAGAATAAAAAGATTAAGGTTCTAGGGCATATGGTAAATATGGACCCAAAGAGATTAAATAGAGAAATCTTCTATAAAATGGGAGGATACAAGAGTGTCAGGGGGTATATCAAACAGATGAAGGAAGAAACTGAGAGACTGAAAATAACAGACCAAGACTGTTTCGACAGAGATGACTGTAGGAAAAGACTTACAGAAATCAAGGTCCTTATGGGAAAGAGAGATGCGAGAAAAGAAATAGCGTGGACCAAGGAACGAAGGAAGGAGCAATCGGAAAGAGGTGTGAAGAGAGAATGAAGGAGAGAAGGGGTATGAACAGAAATAAAAATAATGATATTCAAGTGGTCTCTAAGCCGTTCCATTAAAAAAAATAAATTCTGCAAAAAGTAGCAGAGAAAAATTTAAAAACTGGAAATGTAGAGACAAAATCTGTAAATAGTAATCATTGTATTACGGAAATAGAAGTATTATGAAAGTATATCATGCCAATACATTTATGTCATTAATACATAGCAAGATGTTATCAATACATATACTTAGCATTAATTAGGCCAGTTTTAAAATATAGTGCAGCAACATGGACTCACACTACTGTTATAATCAACCAGCTCAAAATAACCAAGCGAAATATTTTAAGGATAAATTATTGTGACATTTCAGATAGTTCACAGAGTTATGGAGGCTCTAGACAAATGCCAAGCTTTTTTTCTTAATATGATGATGTCATAATGAACATGAATATTCATATACTCTAGTGTATGGAAACATAATGGATTGAGTGATTAAGGTATATTATCAGAATGCCAGTACAGAATACCGAGAAAACTTCAAAAAAGAAGCACTGGCAAACCACACTAATGATGAATGCAAGATGCCAAAGTGGAAAAGGCATTTAAGATCATAATTGAAAACAGAGAGCAAACAATAAGAGAATTATAACGCAGTTGTTAAGGAAGCTAAGACACAATCCAGGCTGTAGAGCTATATAGTAGTAATGCTCACCTTTGCATGTTTTCCCAAAAGATATAGAAAATCCATGATTTAACATACAAAACATTATTTATCAGATAAAAGTATTATCAATAATACACTTTAACTTTAATGTGACAATTAGTTAATGAACTTCTGTTGTAGAAACTAGTTCATCCATTTAATATAAATTTGCTCCAGAATAATTACTCACCTAATCCATGCTCTGAACTCTTTTAGAAAATAATCACTAATCTTTTCGAATTATATAAAATTATGAAGGCATTTCCTTAAAATTGTATTTAAATTATTATTTGTATTGATGCCTACAAAGAAAAAGAAGGATGATAGAAAATGAAAATAAATTTTATTCTGGGGCCATTGATCCTTAAGAATAATTATAATGGTGGTCTAGCAGCCGGCTAATATTATGCTATTTATCGATATTAAAATTAAAATTATGAAATAAAACCTTTAGAAACTCTAAAGGTGATAGGTAGAATAGATTCCATAAGCAATTATCATATATCTACCTTTAAAGTACAACATTAAAAAAAAGTTAAACCCCTTTATATTTTGCACATTTGGGGTTTTAGGCTTTTTATCATTTTTATAGGCTTATATTATAGGTTTTTTATCATTTTTATCATCCACTTTTTATCATTTTTAATTTTTTTAGTTAGCATCCTCTTCAAAGTTTTCCCACCCTTCAAAGTTTGGGTTGAGTGTATGTGTATGTGCCATTCGAAGTCATCATGGGTTCAAACTTTGAAGGGAGGACAATTTACCACCTTATTGAGGACGCTAACTAAAAAAATTAAATGATGAAAAGTGGATTTACCCCCTTTTGCATCTCCACGCCTCATATATACACTTGGTATTTTGAAAACAATTATATTTTTTAAAATGTTTATTAAATAGTAAATGCCTGAAAAAAAGGAAAGAAAACTTAATTTCTCCCTGACTGAGAAAAACAATAATTCATAGATATATCCATCTATAATCTACTGCTTTTCCCATTTTACATTTTAGAATCAAAAGGATCAGATTACTTAAATTAATAGTTAAACTAAATTATCAATTAATGATTATTCAAAAGAAACAGAGCTGAGAGAAAATAGGGGTTTCAAATGTGAATTTTTCATTCAAATCAATATAGATCCTAAGCGGTAGGTCTTAATGACAAATGTTATAAACCATAAAATATTCTCCATTAAATTTCTGATGAAGAAGCTGGTGGCAGATTTTCAATAAGAAAATGTTGGCAAAAAATGTTTTTATTTAAAACAAATAGCTCCTTTAGTAGTAGTAATAGTGCCTGCCCATAAATGTTATACAACATAAATCATTCTTCATTAAATTTCTAATAAGAAAATTGTCAACAAGTTTTTAATTTGTTAAAACGTTACATTTTTAAGGATGAAAAAAATTACAAAAATAACTATAAACCTCTTAAAAGACAGATCCATATAAAAAAAAAATTGCTGAAACAAAAATACAATATATGATTATTATAAGTTATATAACAGACATAAAAGAAAATATACTGCTGATAATTTAAATGCGAAAGAACAACTGGAATCTGTCATTAAGAGACCATACTGCGACCCTTAATGGACCTTGTTGGTCCAGATAAGATAACTGAGATAATAGACATTCCTGTACTAAACTATAGATCATAATAAATAAATAGGAACAGTATTCAAAATTGCAAATATTAAGCATGCGTACATACCTGCATACTGCTGATGAGACACCAAAATTTTCTCTCCATACATGTTCCTCATCCAACTCAAGTAGAATCTTTAGAACATTATATATCACAGAATTTTGATCACACTGGCACTTTTAACCGCACTGACACTTGTAACTGCACTGACACTTGCAACCGCACTCAAACTTGTAACCGCACTCACACTAAATACAGTTTAACACTGACACTTGTTACGATTTATCAATTACGATAATTGTGACCATCTGAAAAACAAAATTACATTAAAGTGAAAACCATCATCATCCAATATAGCATTATGCAAACATAAATTTTAGCATTAAATTATTCTTAATAAACACAAAAAAAAATATAATAAAAATACATTTAAAGGGCAATAGGAGGTGCTGTAGCTCAGTGAGTAAGGCACTAGATTCCTAGCTATCAGGTTCAGGTTCGTGTCTGGCTGTAGAGAGAAAATTCAAATTAATTACATTTTCTGTTATATCAGCTGTAGTTCAACTTCACAGTCAGGAGACGCTCCTAGGGTATATTCAGCCTCTATAAAGTGGGTACAATTGATTGGGGAGAATTTGGGAATATTTTGGAGTGATTTTTCTCCTCCTTTCAAAACCATCAGCATCAGCCTTGTTAAAATCAGACCCTTACCTAAGAACTTATCCCAAGAACCCTCTAGGGTTTCAATGGTACAGATTTTTATTTTTTTATTTTTTAGGGGAATATATAGAAAATGAACTAGAATTTAAAATTTGATTTATCATTACATAGTAGCAGGTAGCCTAGTAGAAACAAATAAAAACAAATAGTGTGAGTGTATATACCTATATTTATTTTGTTTTTTGATCCAGTAATGAACTTTTATTTGTATTTAATAAAAAGTTTTTCAATAGGAAGATTTAACAAGTTTCATTATATTTTCAATTTTTTTTATTTTTCTTGACAATTTTGAGTGGATAAAGGTGCTTTATAAAATATTTCTAAATATTTATTTTTGGTTACAAATGAATGTTTAAATTGCTTGTCCCCCCCACTAAACATTAATTAAGCATCATTCTAAGATTAAATTCAGGATTGCTCAGTGGATCTAATTATTTTGTCTTAGAATATCCTTTAATAATATTCTACTTATCCCTGTTTAATATGTCTACTATCTAGGAATGTATCAAGGATAAATATCTGGAATACTGAAACTATAAGGAATTTATCGTAATCACAACTACTTCAACATTTGCTAGACAAACATCCAAAATTTCCAATTCCTCACATCAAGCTTATCAATATGATTATGATTAACAACTCCATACCCACTTGAATCCACAAGTCTTCCAACTTGCCTCACATTGAATTCCCGTTAATCCCCAGAGGCGTCTGAAAAGAAGATGGCCGAGAGACCTTTTAATTTACAACTTTTATTGCTACTAGTTAGTGGTTCTTTAAATGTTATTGACAAGTCATTGTTATAATTTCCTGAAATCTACTTGTTGTATATATGTATACAGTTGCAAATATCAATAGATAGTAAAAAAAAAAAAAAAAAAAAAAAAAATTGCAAGAATTAATTTTTCTCCAAAATTCACTCATAAAACTTACAACTACTATATTTAGCATAAGCAGCAATAGCATTGATCAAAACCGCTCTTCGGGCGTGGAAAATATTCTTACTAAATAATAAAGCTAGCACAAAGTTGGGAAAAAAAATACTATAGGTAGCAAATTCAAATTCAAGAAACCTAAAATAAGTAAAAATCACAAAGGAAAAAAAAAAAACTATATTTTTTAAAGTACAATATAAATTAATTATTTATGAGTTAATATTATTTAATGATGTAATATTTGAACGGGATGTTAACCACTGCATCCAAAATATTGGATCCAACAGAATTAAATAGACTATTTCTTTTCTATGTACTTCACATTATGAATGGGATTAGTAAGAATTTCATTTGGAAACGATTTTTATAAGAACAAATCATATGGGCTATGGGTGAGTTTTTTCTACTTTCGTGCAGAAGTAATAATGGCTTCTGGCACACGATATGTGGGTTCTACGCGAATTTCGGTCTTGACGAAAAGACACTGCACTAGATTAGATAAGAATGATGGGATGTAATTGAATAGGACTGGTGAACAAAATCTACGAGGATGGATAAAATGGTAGTTTTAGTGAAGATGTTAAGTAGATTTCTAATAGACTGTAGGTCAAGGAAAACTACTGAAGATTCGTCGGCCACTTTTCGACAAACTCAATACAACATTCCCTTCTTAAGAAACGTAATGCCCCATAATTGCACAGTTCATCGAAGGTGATTGGGCAATTGGTCAAGTACTGGGCTTCTCTTACCTTTGTGTTATATCACTAAAAAATTCTTGTTCTAATAAAGAAACAGAAACTCCCTCTCCCAAGAGATGTGTGTGTTTTTGTCTTTTGTTTTTATCTCTTCTTTTAGATATCAACATTATATTCAAATCCTCCGAGTACTGAAACTTTTGCACCAATGACCGGCGGTTTCAGTAAAATATATTCATAGCTCTGGATTGTCCGCCAACTAATTATGATTTATGTTTTTTAAATATAGTTATAAAATGAATGGTTAAAAAAACAATTTATTAATTAAAATACCCAACCATTTTGAGTCCTTATTATTAAACATTTTTCCTGACTTTTGGCTAATGAATTGTTTATCGTTTAAAAATGTTATCCAGATCCTTGAAAAAATGGTTGTTGGTAGACTAAAGGTGTAAGGCTAAGTTTTTATGGCCGTTCCATGCATCAGCTCTTTTAATTGCTTTGAGGTGGTAGCGTCGTTCAATTTGCTTACTGTTAGTTTCTCAGCAAGTTTTAGAACAGTTTTGAGATTTTCATCAAGGGAAGAAAAAGTCCTGTCATGAACCTCTTTGTCTTTAAGACTTAAGTTTACCTCTCGAAATTTTTTAGACCAGAACAGAACGGTCACACATTCGCAATATCATTGCTCCTCACTTTATTAATGTTTCAGGCTCTTTGGGCCATGTTTCGATAGAGTTCGACCTTGAAAATAGGGAAATTATACGAAAATCGCGTGGAAAGTTTTGAGTTGAGCCAGTAAGGAAGTTTCGTTTTAAACAAAACTATATTTGTTTAGGATAAGAATAATTAATATTGACATTTATACAATAAAAAAATAATCTATAAACTATTAATAGTTTATTACACAGACGGGGTAGAGAAATCAGACAGTTACTAACCCTCATCTTAAAAATTATAAACAAAATATTTAGCCAAAAAAAAATCATAAATTTCTTTTTAAATCCTACAACTCAACTGTGTAAAAATACTTTCAATTCTTTCCATATTTTAAAAGACATCCATAGGCTGTCAATAACTGATTTTACCTTATTTTTGTCTCTATCTTGTAATTTACATTTCTTAATATAGCTTATATTAATGTATTGTAACGAAATAAGGAGAACTACTCCGGTTGCTAAGTGACCTAGACTCGCCAAGGAGTATTTACTCGTTGCTAGGAGACGGAGTAATGACAAGATGGAATATAATTAGCGTGTAGTCCAGACAATGAGTGCTGAAATGAGGGGTGTAGAGTGCATGGAATATCCGATAATTTTTGTCTTCATAGCTTCGTTAGGAGTAGTTATAAGGTAAATATACTGAAAGTCCCTGGGAGGTGAGCTAACGGTGGGGGGAGGGGAGAAGTTCAATTTTTTTGTTTTTTCGATAATATCTCGAAAATGGTTGACTCTAGGAAAATATGTTTCAAATAAACATAAGAGCTAATTAAATTTACTATAAAATTTATTATATATAAATTTGTCGTAGTTCTAACCGTTTACGAAATATTCGTTATTGAAAATCGGTGATTTTCGGAGAAAAACAAATGTCACCTCACTTTTTGTCAAACTTTTGTTTCTAGTACCTTCCACAATCGTTTCTCAGAAAAAATGACAGAATCAAAATTGAAGAGTATTAAATTTAGTTTAATTTCATATATACGTTTTTGGTATTAGAAGCAAATGTTTAACAAAAAGTGAGGTAAACATTTTGTTTATTTCTAAAATTATTGATTTTTAATAACGTACCAGGTATGCAAGTTTAAAATGTCGTTTATTTCTTAAAATAAATACACAGTAATTTAAAAAAAAGTATAATATATTTTATTCAAAGTACTGACCCTCGCTATCTACACATTTTGCCCATCTCTCGGGCAATATATGGATACCATTCCAAAAGAATGCTTCATCTTTATTTGAAATCCATTCATCGAGCCATTTTCGTACGTTTTCGAAATTGTTGAAGTGTTGCTCCGCCAATGAGTGTCCCATCGATGAGAAGAGGTGATAATCAGAAGGCGCCAGGTCAGGTGAATACGGCGGGTGGGGTAGGAGTTCCCAACCAAGCGAAGAAATCGTTTCCTTAGTCAATCTGGCTGAATGTGCAGGAGCGTTATCATGCTGAAGAATGACTTTGGCGTGCCTGTGAGCCCATTCTGGGCGTTTTTCGATCAATGCGTGACTCAAATTGATCATTTGTTGTCGGTAGCGCTCGGTATTGACTGTTTCGCCGGGTTTGAGAAGCTCGTAGTAGACTACTCCCTTCTGATCCCACCACACACACAGCATTGTCTTCTTCCCAAAACGATCCGGTCTTGCACTCGATGTGGATGGTTGTCCTGGCGTTACCCATGATTTTTTTTCGTTTGGGATTCTGAAAATAAATCCATTTTTCATCGCCAGTTACAACTCGATGCAAAAAACCCTTTCTTTCGTGGCGTAAAAGCAGCATTTCGCACACAGTTTTTCGTTTTTTTCCATCTGTCGTTCGTCCAATTCATGTGGAACCCATTTTCCAACCTTTTGAATCTTTCCCATAGCTCTCAGGCGATCGGAAATGGCTTGCCTAGTGACATTCAACTGTTCTGCCATCATTTGTTGGGTTTGGGTTTGGGTATTGTCTTCGTCTAATAAAGATTGCAATTTGAAGTCCTCAAACTTTTTTGGTCGATTTTCTCGTTTTTGATCATTAACATCAAAATCACCACGTTTGAAACTTTGAAACCAACGTTCACATGTCCTGACGGTTGGAGCAACATCGCCATAAGTCTCAACAAGAATTCGATGACATTCAGATGCCTTTTCTTTTGATTAAATAAGAAAATCATGACATGCCGCAAATGCTCTTTATTTGGCTTAAAATTAGACATTTTTAACACCAAAGAAAGGTATGATACGTCCACGTAAACGACTTAAAAACAACTGACTTTTGTAAACAAATGACTAACAAACAAAATAGCGTTTAGAGATAAGCAAATCCTTCAATAGGCTAAGAGCGCATTCTATTGGAATTAAAACGACATTTTAAACTTGCATACCTAGTATATCTCGAAAAATGTTGGAATTGCGATGAATATGTATATAATTAATTTTATAGGAAATTTAATGAGCTTTAATTTAGATTTGTAGCATAGATATTGTCGAAAAACAAAATTGTGACGATCTCTCCTCCCCCCACCTTTAGCTCATCCCCCAGGGGCGGTGACTTCAGTTTACCTTATAACTACTCCTAACAAAGCTGTGAAGTCAAAAAGTATCGTATATTTCATGCTCTCTACACCCGTCATTTCAGCACTCTTTAACTGGGGTCGCACTTCTCTGAGAAAACACGTTTGTTGGTACTAATTCCGAAACTAAATGTTCGATCCAAAATTTTAATTTTTTATTTAAATTTACTATTAGTCCCTATGTACGAAATTTTGATCAAGTTCTATTAAATACCCATACCAGCACGTTAAAAACCGCGTACTATTTTGAAATAGAAGTTTTTTTGGCATAGTTTTCACCATGACTACAAAACTATTTGTCAGATCTGAAATTTAATTTTTTTAAACTAAAATCTGATGAAATTTTTTTATCAGGCCCTATATATGAAATTTTGATTATGTCATGTAATAGACCCAAACGCGAACGTTAAATGTGTATGTTTTGGCAACGTATGGCGATATCGACAAATTCAGTGGGCTGATTTGAGTTTATAACGTGACATAATCAAAATTTGATATATAGGGACTAATAGTAAATTTAAGGAGCATTTAAATAAAAAATTAAAATTTTGGATCGAACAATTATTTTCGGAATGAGTACCAACAAACGTGTTTTCTCAGAGAGGTGCGACCCCAGTTAAAGAGTGCTGAAATGACGGGTGTAGAGTGCATGAAATATACGATAATTTTTGACTTCACAGCTTTGTTAGGAGTAGTTATAAGGTAAACATATTAAAAGTCCCCGCCCCTGGGGGATGAGCTAAAGGTGGGGGGAGGAGAGATCGTCACAATTTTGTTTTTCGACAATATCTATGCTACAAATCTAAATTAAAGCTCATTACATTTTCTATAAATTAATTATATACATATTCATCGAAATTCCAACAGTTTTCGAGATATACGTTATTAAAAATCAATAATTTTAGAAATAAACAAAATGTTTACCTCACTTTTTGTTAAACATTTGCTTCTAATACCAAAAACGTATATATGAAATTAAACTAAATTTAATACTCTTCAATTTTGATTCTCTCATTTTTTCTGAGAAACGATTGTGGAAGGTACAAAAACAAAAGTTTGACAAAAAGTGAGGTGACATTTGTTTTTTTCCGAAAATCACCGATGTTCAATAACGAATATCTCTAAAGTGGTTAAAACTACGACAAATTTGTATATTATGAAGTTTATAGTAAATTTAATTAGCTTTTATGTTTATTTGTAACATATTTTTCTTGAGTCAACTGTTTTCGAGATATCATCGGAAAAACAAAAAAAAATTGAACTTCTCCCCTCCCCCCCCACTGTTAGCTCACCCTCCAGTGGTGGGGACTTTTAGTATAATTACCTACTAACTATTCCTAACGAAGGTATAAATTATCGCATATTCCATGCACTCTACAATGTGTTTATTGACTGGACTAGTGGTAATGTTTTTGAGTTGTGTCTATTGGTGTAGTAAATAGAAGTTAAATGCCCGTTATTATTGTGCTGATGTTAATTAATATTGTTCTGTATCTGTGTCTGTGTTAATTATCTTGTTCGTTGTTAATAAACCGTTGATTGCAAAGCCCTATTGTTTGTTATAGTAAAGTAATTAAGGAAAAATCACAGAAAATTTCAATTTTATTGAATTATTCTTTCCACCATTTTAGTATAAATATTTAAGAATATTTCCTTACGGGTGTCAATAACTGTCTGGTTTACCCTAATTAAACAAAACAAGATAGCCTGTATTATTTTCCGAACAACCCAACATTTAAATCCAATAACTGTCAATTAAATTGAAATTTTGTAATAACTTCCATCTTAGATTCCAACGGGACTACCTCTGCTTCCAGCCTATTATATAACAACATTTATCTTCGAAAATATCTAGAAAATTACAGGATAAATAAAGCCTACCTTAGGAAACACCAACAGCTCATCTCCATGATCGTGACTTGTTTAGTGTTTGCCAAGTCGCATCTCACGTTCGGTAAATTGCATCATCCCCTGCATGGATATTACTAGTGATAGGTTTATTAGTTGGTGACCTCTGCAGGTGAATCGAAAGTTTATCAAATAAAAACTATTTAATTAAAATAAACACAATCTTCTTCCTTCTAAGTTATTTCACGAACTATAAGATAAATATTCAGCCCTAATATCTGCTATGGTTGAAAATATGATTAAGAAATAATACAAGATTTTTATCGATAAACAAATAAAACTTCAATTACTACTTCCTTTTTTTTTTAAATTTCTTTACTTATGAGAGCGGGCGAAACCACAATGGTGGGATACTAGTAATGCTATAATCCATGCCTGAACAGTCGTACATTCCGCTGAGTTTCAATTTCTTTTGAGAGTTGTGGATGAAAAAATTAACTTTAACAAACAAACAAAATAATCGCCTAAACGTTCCCTTCGAATGAAAGGATAAATATAGTGGGGGACAACTTTCATCCCTCGTGTTGTAAGAGGAAATAGGCTGTAGTCTGGTACCAGCCTCAGGTGAGCGAACATCTTCGGACCATCTTCAAAGGAAGTCAGGATGTTATATCGCATAATATATTTTTATCTGCTTCATATCGCCCGCTGCCAACAAGGTATTTTATTCTAATTTAGAGAATATAGCATTAAAGTCTACTCTCGATAATTCAAAACACAAGGAACCAGAAAAGAGTTCAAGTTAACGAGATATTAAATCCCTGGATGTCGTGAAGGAGTCTCAAAAGACAAAACTTTTCAGTATTTTGATCGTTTTCTTATTTCCTGTGATTACTCTAAAAATACTATTCGCGCCAAAATAGATACTTTAAGGACTATAATTAGGGCAAGAAGGACGGGTTATTCTACAGGTTACCAACCTATTCTAACCAAGGTGAAATGGTCAAATTTTATTCCGCCACGAAATAAATTTTAACCCGCCCACGTGGAATTTGAAATCACACCTTTATGTATCTAGAGCAGACTAGGGTTGGGCGATAGTCGATAGTTTGCACTATTGATAGGCTGATATTATCAGTTGAGAATTATAGATTGCTATCGATAGTTTTTTGATAGTTGCTTCCTTTTTTTTCCAAAGCTATTCAATACAGAATTTCAACTAACTTAATTAAATTAAATTATCTACTTACTATTTAAAGTTTGGAGGATTATAAATTATAAGATTATATCATGAAGATGAGAGAAAAAAAACGAATTTATTTGAATTTTAAAAAAGTATTTGCATGATTACAATAATTATAACCAAATCAAATATTCAGAAAAGAAAAATAACAAAATAGTTAATTTCAAGAGTCAAGTGTGCTCCTTGAGCCTCATTTTTCCCGAAAGAAAAACTAGCATTTCTGCTTTCCTTTGGCTTAATCTTTGAGAGAACCCTTGAGCTCTAGGAATTCCGAATTCAATTTTTAAAAAACTCGACACTGGACATAGACAGATCAGCATAATGCCGAGAGTTTCAAAACTCTCCGCTCGGCTTTTTTTTTCTTATCCATTAATTTTTTCATTGGGGCTTAACTAACTTCCTTATGTACACCAACTAGGGCAGGAAGGACAGGTTATCCTACAAGTTATCAATCTATCCTATCCATCGTAGGAAGGTCAAGACTCATCTCCTGAGTTCCCAACGTAATAAATTTTAACTTGCTAAGGTGGGATTCGAACCCACCAACCTTCTGTACTGAGCGCGCCCAGATCCATACCCCAACTCGCTCGGCCAACGCTATCCCAAATGTTTATTTTGAAACGTAGATTGTAATTTTTTTTTAATGAGGGACATCTACTATCAATTGTATTTTCTAAGGTTTTCGCCCTGAGGGAGTATGAGCCTGGGTACAATTGACATTATCTGCTTCTACCAAAGTAATTCGGATTTGGGGATGTTCTTCATTGCCTTCAAGCTCATCGCCAATTACCAACAATTTAGTATCAGTTAAGGGACCATAGGCACCAATATCATCTTTATATGGCTGAAATATTTAAAGTTCAAAACCACCACGGTTTAGTAAAAGTCCCCCCCCCCCCAGTTTAACTCGATATAATTTTTGTAAAGTTTTGCTTAAATCAGAAGGTGCAAACAAATGACAGGTTTGGAAATTTTCGAACATTAACACACAGAAGAAAGTGACTTTAAATAACAGCACCATGTTTCCCTAATTATCCGCCGAACAATTTCCACTCTTCGACTCCTAAACCGCTCCCGTAAATTCCTCCCTCAATCAACTCGTCAACTATTAATTACCTCCCTCATATTCCCCCATTTTGATTTTGGTAGTGTGACTTGCATAAGATTGAAGAAGCTCATGAACTGTTGCCTGAGATTCGTTCTAGGGATATCACGTTATGACCATGTATCTCACCACTACACAAGATTTGGTTATTTCCCTCCTTCCGAGACAAGGGTTCGTTCCTTTACAAATCACTTTCCTTCAGTCACCTCCCTATATCCTGAAAGCATTAAATTAAAATCATCAGTGAGTTCCCGCAAAACCAGATCCCGTTCCTCAGACCTCTACCAAACTTCCTTTACTAGAGCTTCGAACTTCTGGAACTCCCTCCCTTCCATCATTCGCCATTCCTCCACTTATAATAGCTTCAAATCACGTCTTTTCGTTTACTTATTAGAAACTCAATCTAATAGTCACATCAATGAAGAAAATATGTTTTAAAATGAAGTATGAATATTCAAAGCATAATATTGATTTGTACAGAATTACTTTAGTACCATTGCACTAAATTTGTATAATATTTTTCAGCATAATTATATTATTTATCAGACAAGATACATTATTTTTCCGTATAATTTATATTTCTTAGCTTTGTCTACCGCATTCTTTTGTTGAATATTTTTTTGTTTTTTTCCTAATTTGTTTTTGTAGCTTATTTTCAATTTCGAACCTTAAGATTTAATTTGTTTTTCGTGTGATATTTTAAAACATGTATTATTAATCTTATTACTTTATGTTGTAATTTAAGTTTTTTTTCAAAATTTAATTTAAATTGTGTCTTTATTATATGAGCTAGGCCGCCAATAATTGTTCATTATAATTATTCTTAAGGGGCAATGGCCCCAGAATAAAATTTATTTTCATTTCATTTCATTTCATTTCAGGTAGGCTGACTTCAAATAAAGTTTTGATGAGCAAGATACCTTTTCTTTAAATTCGAAAAATCGAGGGAACAATTATACTACCATAATAATTACAAATATAATTGAATAATCAATTTAAAAAATATTAATCGCAAACAGTGAAATGTGAAGGAGTTATCCATTGGTACACTAACATGATGCTTGTATATATTATTAGTATATACATGTACTGAGAACATTTTCTGTTGGAATTACTTTCAAAACTATCACAGAATCAAGTTTTTGGAGTACATATTAAAAAGATTGGTTTTTATTCCGATTCAATTCGGTAACAAATGGGACATAACATAAAAGTTTATGTTTGGTTGAAATATGATATCTGTTGAGAGTACAGAGGCGAAAGAACTGGACGTTTACTCCCGTACAGTACACAGGTTTCATTCGGGATGAAAACGTAGAGTATTTGTTCCGTTACAAGAGCCGAGGATCGACATTTAGCCTCTATAAAGTGAGTATCCTTAGTTAGGAAAAAAACTAGCAGTTTTTTTTTTTTTTTATTTATTATAGCCAACACCTAGATAAGTGATCAGAAAACTCTAAACAAAGGGACAATCTTGACTTTTCCACGGTACGTGTCTGGTAGAATGGAAGGCGAATCAGATACGTGAATTGCTGTATAGAGATAGGAAATCTCCCCCTCCACAACGGGACAAATAATAACAAATGATCTCAAATTTTCCCTCTCGCTTTGCCACTACCCTGTCTCAGTATATAGTATTTTTCTTATCAATACGCTTAAATACCCTTATTAAATTAAATTTTCAGCCTATACTAAAGAATATAAACTATTATTGGTATGTTAAGAAGTATATTAAGCGTGATTAATATTTTATCTTAACCAATTTAGACTTGGTGGTTGTAGTCACTCATTTCATATTATATGACGATGGGCATAGGGAATAAGTCATTAAGTTGAAAGATGATATAATATATCGATGGTCATAGTGAATAATGGCAAAAATGAATTGAGTGCTCTGTGATCATCCCCTAAGCCTTCTGCACCCTGTTAATCAGTTGATAACTCTTAGGCCTATAAATAGGCAGAAATTAGAAATAAATTTATGATTTGAGTCGAAGGATGTAATTTGATTTTTCCAACGTGTACGTTCTATGAATGATTGTTAAAATTATTTAAGAAAAAATCATTGTAAGTCAACACTTAATATTTCTTTTTTTTTTTTTTCTTTCGATTTTGACCGTCTATGGACCGCGTTAATCAACTACAGTACAATACACCTTTCTTCTATTGCGTTCATCCTCCTTCCTCTTCTGCCAATATGTCTTCATCCTCCGTCCATGCTGCTTCCTTCGATCCTCCGTCCAATCTGCTCCTCCAGTTCTTCTCTTCTTCGTTTCAAATCCCTCAAAGCGTTGGATTTTGTCTTGCATCAGGTCTCTGTTTGTTACATCTTCCTCTCTAATACCCATCTTCACTAAGTTTGCTTTGACTTCTTTGAACCATGTAATTTGGGTTTTGGGGTTTTTATAAAAAAACATTAATATTTTCTTTGTCAGCCTTTCATCGTTCATTCTTTTCAAACGATCATAGAAGCTTACTCTTCCCTTCCTCATAGTATCTTCCACTTTCTCGTACACTTCTAATTCTTTATTACTTCTAAGATTCCAAATTGGGCTAGATGATCTACCCTAAATATTTGAAATTAGAAACT
Source organism: Euschistus heros (assembly GCA_003667255.2). NCBI lineage: Eukaryota > Metazoa > Arthropoda > Insecta > Hemiptera > Pentatomidae > Euschistus > Euschistus heros. The sequence goes on along the minus strand of RCWM02000152.1, from coordinate 704,953 downwards.
CTTTATCTGGCCAAACTTTGTATTCATATAGTTCGGTGCCTCTCTTACATTGGTTGGGTACTCTGTCTTTTGAAAAGAGATAATCCGGATTTTTGGATATCCGGTTCATTTTCGGCCCCAATTAATCCGGATAATCGGAGTTTCACTGTTTGGAAGAAAACCTTCCACCAAAATATAATACAGTAGATAATTTTTAAAAAATAATATATAAATAAATATATCTGGAAATGGGACATGGATTGTTTTGAAATTCTACGCCTCAATTATATTTTGATATTTTTTGGCCATTGTAATGTAAACATTTTCCTTTACCTGGCTGCTTTTTCTGTAGTACCTAGCTACACTTCTAGATATCTTTGTAATAGAAGAAATACAGAGAAATTACGCAATTAGCCTTCTATTTTGGTGGCACTGATATCTATAAAAATATATTTTTTCAAAAACTTGATTTAAAGTCAAAGTTCAAAGTTCAAAAGTGCTGTTCTGAAACGTTGCGATTTTATACTTTCCAACTTATTCCCTTTTACCACAGATACTACCTAAATATTCGTTTAGTTCTGAATGATTATTGCCGATTGGATCTAACTGAAAATTTAGCTCAACGGTACATCAAAATTATCTAAAATTTTCTTAATTATATTCAACATAAACCTAAGACTACCTTGTCTTGTAAGACTACCTGTCAGCAGGACACCCTAGAGGTGAGTTTAAGTGAATGTAGATCAGATATCTCTCATGTAATGAACTTTTATAGTCGAAAGAGAAAACAGTTAACAATTTAAATGATTCTCAAAATAATTCTGTGGGAAAAAATTCGATTGAAAAGAAGTTGCTCTTTGTTACACGTCTGAATTTATTTACTTTTTTGATTGGTGCGTAACTTTCTTATGTCCTCCAACTACGGCAGGAAGGACGGGTTTCCCTACAGGTTACCAACCTATTTTAGCCAGAGTGAGAAGTTCTATATCTACTTCGTGGGTCTGCTACAAAATGAATTTTAACCCACCCACGTGGAATTCGAACCCACGTTTCAGAAGAACCGAACGCACTCAGACCCTATATATATATATATATATATATATATATATATATATAACGTCATTCTAATTTAATATAACTAAAAACTTTTATTGATATTAAATTATTTGTTATAATAATTTAGTAAGAATAGATTGGTAAATATTTGTTAAAGTAACAATCTTACTCATCACATTTTTTTTTTTTCCAGATGTTATTAACTCCATTCTACAAGTAAGTAGTAAAATATTTAAATATCACAAAACAAACCTATACTATTAATGATTCAATATGAAATAATCATGATCAAATTGTTTTTGAAAACAATGAAGTTTTTTCTAACTGGTTACAAAATGAGGTTAATAAGTAACCAATTAATGAACTGAAAGTATTCAAACCTATATATATATATATATATATATATATATATATATATATATATATATATATATATATATATATATATATATATAGAGAGAGAGAGAGAGAGAGAGAGAGAGAGAGAGTGTGAGAGAGAAAGGGGGGATGTGTAAAAACGGGCACTGTTGTAAAATGGGCACCCCTCCCTACAGGCTAAGGGAGATATTGAAGACTGGTGGAGAGGACTGTCTATGGAGCCATTAGCTAATATAAGAACCATCCTTTCAACTAGTGTTATAGCAGCTTGAGTTATTGTGCAAATTGGTGTTCATTTGGGACTGTAAACTTTTGAGACAAGTGAAATCGTTTTTGTTTCATGTTGTTCAAAAAAATATATCATGTTTATATATCAAATACTAGCTGAAAATGCCCGTGCTCCGCTACGGTTTAATATCATTAGGATTAAGCACAACTTAAATTAGTAAAGGTTAAGCTTAACGTTGATAATAATTATTGCTTAAATAAAACTAAACCATTCTTAGAATAATTTCAATAAGTAAATTTGACAATTTGCTAAAGTTAATTTTATATTATTTTGATAGTCCTCCAGTGAAGCTTCGAGGCAGCAGTACCATCTTACTCAGCTCTGATACCAGACCACCAGCTTTTCTTATGGCATACTTTAAGTATAAAGCATACTTTTTGAATAAAGTTTAGGCTTTCTGTTTCCATTTTTGCGTACATATAAAGCATAAGTTGGTTAAGGAGATTACGAAATTAAAGTAAATAGGATCTTCACCTCCTCACTCTATCAACATTTCGGCGTAAAAATCAGCTGCAGACACAGTTTTCTTAATTTGCGTATTGGTGTTTGGGTCACACTGAGGGATGTTAATACTGTGCCCATCTTCTCCATGGTAGAACATGAGACGATACTGAAGAGAATCATACGCTTGATAGAACTCACTGATTCTTATTATTTTTTTATCCCTGCTGTGGAGAACAATGTCTCATTTTTCAAACACCAATAATCAAGACAGCAACTTCGTTAGTGGTAGGAGTATTGTAACGTTCTCAGTGAGCATTTGAAGGCTTTTTGTCAGCAATGCTGCAGCAGATGGCAGGACTCTCGTCTTTCCATATTACAGCCTAACACCAATTTCAATTAGACCGTTATCCAATATCGACTGTTTTGTGTTTTGCATATTTAGTTTTTGGGTCATACTGGTTGTAACGTTTTCATTGAACATCTTCCATCGTGTTTTGTTACAGCTACGCGGTTAACATGAGGATTATTTCCTGAGTACTTTTTTGAAGACTTTTTATGGATTTCAGGATGGGTTTTCTTATACTTCTGTACTTATAAGAGTACCTTATATCCTTTAAGTATATTTGTGTGATTCTCCGAATATGTGAGTACAGCATATCTTTTAACTTCGGGTTGGCTCTCTTTATGCTTGTTAACCACTTTTCTGCTAATATCAGGATGATTTGTCATGTATTTCTTAACAGCTTCCCTGTTGATCTCTACATGTGCTTGAATATATTTTGCTACCGAGTTCCTTAGTTATTTGTTGCGAACTGAATCTGTGAATCATTTCCTAGGTTGTTTACTTTTTGATTGATGAGTTTAGTTCAATGTTGCAATAGACTCATCTGAACTGAGAAAAAAGGTAGATTATAGGTTCAAGGAATGAAATTCAGAAAGGCTAGGTACAACTTGTCCAGATTCAAGAAATACAACTTGGGCCTGGTTGAGAAAAACCGATTTGAAAAGGGCCAATTGTAGTTCGGAACAATTATCTTGCAACCGGAAAGATGAAGGAAGAATAGTTGGGGTGAAGCAAGGTTGGTCGGTTGCTCTTAAGGAATATGGACATCGAACTGGTCTTACACGTCATAATCAGAGAACATACATCTTTTAAGCCCCTCTTTAACATAAGTCTTTTAATAACTTCTTGTCACGAAACAAACTCAAACTTGTGAGAGTAAACCTCTGCAGACACCATGAGTTCACAGAAAGTACCATAAAATAAGGTTTCGTATTCGATCGTATTTTTGTTTGTTTACAACTATAAGGGACTTAATTTGAGGTCAAAGTGTGCGGCTTAAGCATCTAACCTATTTTTTAACTTAGCTTATCTCCATATACCATATGACTATTAATCTATTATTATTCACCCAATAAAAATTGTAATCTCATTTTTCGCGACTTAGCCGCGATCCAGGCCAATTTTTTTAAATTCCTTTTTTAGTTAGCACCTAGGGCCCTAGAAGAAGCTACATATCGAATTTCATTCCAATCCGTTCGGTGGTTTCTGAGATTTCGTGTTAAATGAGTGAGTGGTATTTGACAAATATATTGTAGATAATACGTTTATTTAAAAATAATTCCACACTGAGATCTTAAGGCAACTTTTTAAAGCACACCTTTAGTCACGCACGCTTATAGGCCACATGTGTAGTGACCATCTTTCTTAAGTGGAGTTGGTGAAAATATGGGCACTCTTTCTTGATGCAAATATCGACCCATTCCCCCGGGAACTGCGACATATCTCTTGTTAAAGATCACAACTTGTATCTTTTGTGATCGAAAGTTCTCTGAAGACACTCGAGGAGAGGTGTGGGTAAAATGAGGAGCTAGGGCTGAAAGAGTCAGTTATGATTGCGATATCTGTAAATAATTTTTTTTTTTCCGGTAATAAATAAACTCTCTAGTGTTTCCAATGGTTTTATCCTGTTTTAAACTATTTTGGGGGACTTTTTTTAAGAAGGCCCATAATTACACCCCGATTTGTCTGGTGGTATTTTGAAAGCTTTCTGTAAATCGTCGTTTTCGAAATTAAATAATAGGTGTCAATCAATGTTTTGTCTTCTCGCATTTGAGAAACATGTTATAGTTGTTAATGAAAGACAAAAATCTTTTATTCAAGTTAATAGTAACTTGAAATAAAAAACAAAAGAGGGTGCCCATATTTACTTCTTTTCCTATATATATATATATATATATATATATATATATATATATATATATATTTATATTTTTTTTTTTTTTTTTTTTATTTTTTTTTTTATTTCCATCAATACTCAATATGGATCAAGGAGCATGCTGGGATTTATGGAAATGAACTGGCTGACGAACTAGCTAAATCCGCATCGACAAACAATTCTTTACCTTTTGAAAACTCTCAAATACCTATTTCATTCATCAAGAAAACTTTAAGAAACGACCCAATAAGATACTGGAACTTACACGGGCAACAATCAAACAAAGGACGACCAGTTCACAAGTTTATACCAGACGTTAATTTAGGAAACTACAACAAACTAAAAAGTACACATTACAAACTTACATAATTTCTAACAGAGCATGGACCTACTAAATACTATTTTAAACGTTTTCACCTTTTGGACAACGAAGCATGCCACTGTGACGGACAGACAACACAAACATTTAATCATATATTATATAACTGCCCACTTTTTGACAAGGACAGATTTTTTTTAATCAAACATATTATAATTAGTGGAGAACAATGGCCAATGTAAAAAATAAAATCTATTAAAACTATAGTTCTGAGTTGAAGAAATTTGCTCAAAGCATTGAACTTTAAAAAGAAGATCACAGACATCAACTTTTGGTGTATTTTTATTTTGTTTCGTTTTATTTTATTTCATTTTTTTTTTTTTAATTTTATTTATTCATTTTTTTTTTCATTTCGTATTTCATTAATTTAGTATCCTTTTGTTTTTCGTTTTTTAGAATTTTCGTTTCTATAAAATAATTGAAAATAATCTAATTAATTAAATTTTGTATTTGTTATGAGCTAAGCACACAATATGCTTGCATGCATGGGATGTGCTCACTTTTCAATAAACGACTCTTTCATATAAACATATATATATATATATGTTTATATATATATATATATATATATATATATATATGTTTATATGAGTATTAAGATGTATTTATTTGTATTAATTTAGTTTATATTCAATTGAACAGGATAGTGCAATTGTCCTAATCGATGAAGATGAATCCATTGGACCAGTAATAGACTACTCACAGCTAGGAGACCCAAAAAGTAAGTGAATGTGAAATTTTTGTACCAGAACTAAATAATATTAGCTCGCACATACATTAGTAATTTAAAATATGTACAATAAAAAGATTTTCACGGTGCTCAGAATGCATAATGTTCATCAATAATCAAATACCTTTTAGGGAATTGAAAGAATTTCCAAAACAGGTTTATTTACAGAAAATAGCAAGGTTTAGCAAGTTTTATAAGTGCTCCAACTAGAGCAGGAAGAAAGTGTTATCCTACATGTTAGGTCTGACATTTCAACAAACTCTACCAATACAGACTCAAATAGTCAAATAGCCTAATTTGCCGGGAGAAAAATTATAAACAGAGGGAGTATAATGTTGACTACTAGTATATATGAATTCAGTAACCATCACATTGGTACATTAGTTTGTTACTGTTTACACTTATTTATTTTACTGTTTAACTACTTTATTCGACGGAATCCCGATTTACTCCCACATTTAAGTTTTATGTGGAGTCAAAGTATCATTTTATGATTATAATTATTTTCTGGCATTCTCCAAATCATCCAATTCCAACGCCCATAAATGTTCTGTTCTTACCCGCCAAACCCGTTCCGGCCCATCGGTTTTGCATACCCCTCGTTACATTGCCGATTTCGACAGATCTTTCTGTCGAAAAATCAATTTTCTCTATGTACATCACTTTCACCATTCCTCTTGCAAGTATTACTTACTTAACGATGAACTATCTACCCAAATCCACAAAAACTGTCACTATATAAGCTCATAATATTTTCCACTATGCTTGCACTAACAACAGTGTTTATAATTAGCAGAGTGTCTATTTAATATTGTATATTATGTGTTTGTGTATGTATAATGTTTGTTCCTTTTTTTTTTTTTTTTTTTTTTTTTTTTTCAAATATAATTATTTCTCATTCATTTTAAGGCTCTGAAGACCCATGTTTGAACATTAGTTTACATTCCTAAGTGACTTAAAATTCCTAATTAATTATTTATTAATATTCAATGAGTTTTTCACTTCTTCGCCGAACCGCTAATGAAATATATTTTACTTTAGCAGACAACTAAGGCCTCGACCGTTTGCTGTTACCCTCAACGAGCGCTTTTTGTGTTTCGGCTTGAAAACTCTTCCATTCCCGTGTGTTCCCAACACCGCAACTTACCCATTATTTTCATAACTCAAACGATAGACGTTACCTCCCAAGATAATAACGTAGTTGGGGGGAGGGGGCATATCATTATGCTGCAGAGGGCACTCTATGCAGGCATGCATATATGGAGATATTTCTTAGGGAGTGACCTTGTAATGATTCTGAGTAACCTTGAGGCTACCTTCAACTGTTTTCTTCTCCAAACTGAGGACTGATAGCACTGTAAGGTACAGCCCATAATAGTATTATTAAAGACCTCAGTAGTATACAACATAATTAAACACAGGGATTGTACAAAAATATAATTTTTAATTAAGTGATATTTTTACTTTCAGTTTGCGGCATTTCCAGTAAGAGCGAGGAAACAGTGGCACAGAACGTAGAAGAGTTAGCAAACATTCGAGATTGGCCATGGATGGCGGCTTTGGTGAATGCTAGAAATCGATCACAACATATTTGCGGTGGAGCTGTTCTTACACGAAGGCATATTTTAACTGCAGCACATTGTTATAAGAACAAAATGGAGTATGTGTCAAATTTTATGTTATCATTAAGAACCTTCCGATACTTTTAAAGTAATATATTATGTGTCATTTAGTTGTTATTATTAATGCCTTAGGATAACTGGCTCAATAACATATAACCTAAACAGTTTACACATTAGGACAGAGAGTGTTACCAGATGTAATCCAGGACAGTCCTGTTTGTCTATTCGTTGTCCTTTTTCCCGTGGAAACTCAATACAGGACTCAATATTTTCCGTATTTTGGTGATACCTTTAGAACAACAGATTTTTTTTTTTTTTCCCTCTCAAGAGTGTTAAAAAAAAAAAAAATATATATATATATATATATATATATATATATATATATATATATATATAAACTCCCTGTCAAAAGAGTAATGCAAACCCATAATTCTCGAGATTTTCCTGGTTTTTAACTTAATCCATACTTGGTTTATATTCATATTAATATTATCCATTAAACTTGAGACATTAAGAAGTAGATACATCAATGTCTTTCCTTGTTAAAACAAACGATGGAATTTTAAATTTTTTTTTTTTTTCAAATTTCCTTCAGTCCATTCGTTTCTTTATTTACAAGTGTGCCAAGATTAGTGGAAGCCAGAGGGGGCAATATGTCTTATCTTAATATATATAAATTACGTATCACGTTCTTGGGCTTCGCTAACACCTAAACTACTGAACCGATTTTAATAAAAATTGCTCACCGTGTGCAGTTTGATCCAACAAAAAAGATAGGATAGCTTATATCTTAATTTATAGTCGCAATATTTTTTGTATATTATCTGCAAGTCACAATTATCTGTTAGGTCTATACGATTTTAACTTATGGCGGTATAAGGTTATACTATTATATACTCGTAAAAGGACAAGCCATTTTTCGTTTGTGTTCACTAACCGCCAAAAACTACTGAATCAATCTCTACCAAATTTTGACTACATCATCTTTATAGAATGGTTTAGCAATAGTAAAATCTAATGATTTTCAACTAATTCTTTATTGAAAAATGAATAATAAGTGGATAACAGTTAAGTTCAAAAATGGCGGCAATTACCATCTACATGAAAGGTTAAAAGGTATAGTGTTACATAGAGCTGGACATTGATAATAAAATTTACTTTTTTTCACTTAAAAAAAAAAAAATAAAAAAAAAAATATGGAGGGAAATATACCAAATTGTAACTAGATCAATTTCATAGTTCTAGATTTAGCAACAATAAAAATTTAAATGTGCAATGTTAAACGGTTTTTGCCACACTATCACATACTTTTATGGTTAGAAATTAAAATTCAACCAGATTATATCAATAACATTATTTCTGTCGAAGGAAAATTATTACAAATCAAAATGCCGATCCTTAATATTGTGTGTAAAAATATGAACTTTGAACCTTTAGTTGTAAGCACTGATAATGCAGTCCATTATATGCAACAGTTTCTTAATAGTCTCTGTCCATCTGGATTTCCAACTCATATATTAAAATTGAAAATTGGATGTCTAATTATGCTTTATGTTATCTTCAAAAACCTAAATTTAACCAAGTTAATAATGACTGCTATGAAAAATATAATTTTCAATTGTTCACTTTAATACAAGATTTTTATCGATAATCATAAAAAAAAATCAATTATTATATGATAATAATTAGTTAAAATTATCTAAGATCTTCACTTATGAGAGAGGGCGAAGCCTCGACGGGGGATGATGAAGTTATATATAAAAGGACAAGCCATTTCCGTTCGTGATCACTAACCGCGAAAACTATAGAACTATTCTGTACCAAATATAACTACATCATTTTCATAGTTCAAGGAAGGTTTAGCAATAATAAAATTTACATATTTCCTATTACATTCCTGTTTAAAAAGCGATGAATATGTGGTGTGCAGTAAAGCGAGCGCCATTCAAGAGAGGTTACAATGATCCGGTGTTAAATATAGCTAGAAATTGATAATAAAATTACTTAATTCAATTAAATTGTTATCCAAAAAGCTATAAATATGTGGCAAGCGACAATAGCGTTTTAGTAAAACTAATGAACCCATCTGAACCAAATTTGAACTACATCATCTTCATAGTTCTTGAAAGATTTACAATTAGAAAATTTACTATAATAATAATTTATACTATTATTTAAAAGGACACGCCATTTTTTGTTTGTGACCACTAACCGAGAATACTACTGAACCAATCTGTACTAAATATTAACTACACCGTCTTCATAGTTCCAAGAAGGTTTAGCAATATTAAAATCTACTGATTTTTAATTTTTTTTTTTTTTTTAAAAAGATATGTTGACAACAGTGAAGTTTGAAAATTGACCGATAGGTGGCGAGTGCCATTCAACACGAGAGGTTACAAAAGAGCTTGAAATCGATGATAAAATTTACTTATTAAACTATCAAGAAAATTATTAAAAAATATTTAAATATCGTGTGCGATATATGGATCCCAGTGAAGCTTGAAAATCGACCGATAGTGTATAGCGCTATTCCACAACAGAGTTTACAATGGTAAAATGAACCTATTTGTACCGACATCTAAATAAATAATTTTTATAATTCTAGTAAGGTTTTGCAATGGTAAAATTTACAATAACTGAAATTTAAATGTATAATTTTGAGAGGCAGGTCCGAGGTTTGCCACACTGTCATATAGTTTTATAGTTCGAAATCAACATCCAACCAGATGAAATCAATAAAGTTATTTCTACCGAATACAAATTATTACTAAATCAAAATGTCGATCCTTTGCTTTTTTATATGGTGTTTAAAATATGATCCACGGGCCTTTTGTCGTAAGCACTGATAATGCAGTTTATTTTCCGCAAGAGTTTCTTAATAGTCTTTATCCATCTTGATTACCAATTCATACATCAAAATTAAAAATTTTATGTCTAATGGTGCTTTTACGTAATCTTCAACCGCCTAATCAGTGCAATTATAACTAGATTAATAATTACTGCTATGCGTGAAAAAATCATTGAAGAAATAATGCTCAACCACATGCTAAAATACAAAAATCTTATCGATCTACAAATAAAACTTTAATTTTTAGAAGAAATTATCTTTATTTATCAGGGCGGGCGAAGCCGCGACGGGAATGCTAGTTAAATATAAATTTAAAAGTTAAAATTATAAAAAATGAAAATTTTAAAAAGTAAGTTTTCCATCTTTTTTGTTTATTGGAAGAAATATTGTAATTTATTTTAATTAAAATTGTTTGTCTAGTTTAGGAATGTTTATTATAGACTTCAGAACCTTTCTTTATTATGAAAAAAAAAATATATATACATTTTCATAAAATTCAAGTATTTCAAAATGTTGCGATACTTCTGACAGGGAGTTTATATATACATAAGTTTACTTCTCCTCTAACTGCGTTAAGTTGGTCACTGTAAAACCCTTGAACTCTTACCCCATTGGTAAAATTAGGTAACTCTATAAAGAATAGTCTCCCAAAAGAAAACTATTGGGATCTAGAGTTACAAACTTTTACCAATGGTGTAAGAGCCCAAAAGTTTAACAATTTTTAACATAAAGCAATTTAAAAAGAATTCGACTTAACTAGTTTTGGCCAGTGACCAGAGATGGAAAGTATACTTAAATAAAATTAAAAACTAATCAACGAATTTATATGCAAAACATTATTATACTTGAAAATTGAAGAGGTGGATGTATAAATGATTTTGAAACGAAGTGAAAGAGGATGAGTTGCGAATTGAAATGGGTAAGGAATTCCAAAATGAAGCTGCACGAATAATAAAGAATTTTCCAAAAGAGGCGGTTCGAAAAGAAGGGATATACAAACTAATGGGCTGAGATCTGTAATTTAAATGATAAATAGAAGAACGAAGGGCAAAGAAGTCGTAAGTATACCAAGGTTTTTTTGGACTATAAAGATTGGAATAGAGGGGTACCAAGGAAGTATTGTCGTAGAAAACTTGGATAAAGCCACCTTAACTCAGAATACCAGTAAGTGTTTCAAGCTCTCCCAGACAGCCCTCCGTATACAACGCGTCTATAATCGAGGTATGAAAGGATAAGGGAGTACACTAACAATTGGCGGGGATTGCGTGGGAAAGATTCACGGAGTCTTAGGAGATGCCTTTTTCGTGTGATTTGGGAAATATGGTTAACACCAGGATAGGTGTTGATCGAAAACAATATCGAGGAATTTGATAGAGGTTATGAACAGAATACGAACCCCGCAGCGTTGCACAATTAAACCTATTTGTCGAGAGAGTGACATAAGTGAACCAGAAGTAGATAGTCATGCAATACCGGTCTTCTGTCGATTTGATAGGATCAGAATTTTTAATCACCCTTAACATGGACATAGTGTTAAAAATTTATTGGATATCTCGAGGGTGACATATATAATTGGAAAAGGAAATGTGATCAGTAATCCTAAGGACCTACTTCAAGATTGTCTTACCAATTAATTCTTTTAAGCTTTTAGAGAGTTTTTTATTTGTATAGATTTTTTTACAAGAATGAATCAGATATCACTTTTTGGTGATGCTGCATTAGTCCCCAAATTATTGTATGGAATCCACGTTTGGCATGAGGCTATGAACAAGAAAAGAAACCTGAACAAACTTAAAAGGCTGCAAAGACTCATAGCCATAAAAATATGTAAAGGGTATAAAACGCTCTCCTTTGAGGCAGCTATCCTTCTTGCTGGACTATTACCAATCAATTTAAAAATAGAGGAAAAAATAGAATTGTTTAACATTAAAAAACTACAAACTGACTTCAGACATCTAACACATAACGATATTGAACTTCCCATTAACTCTAAATTATGGCTTCGCCCCTGTTCATATGTACATATCCAATACCAAAAGAAAACAAAAAACATAGACATCACAGACATATACACGGACGGTAGCAAGGATGAAGATAACGTAGGCTGCGCTTGGTTCTATAGTGATGGGCAAGAGAACATAATGGAAGAGCAATACAAACTTGCTCCGTGGTGTTCAAACAATCAAGCCGAGAAACTAGCTGTATCAAAATCGCTTGAATATCTGTTTGCAAACCCCTCACATTCTCTCTCTAACATAATCATTCACACAGACAACATGAACGTTCTACACTGTTTAGGTAACATAAACATACATGACCCACTGACGGAGGAAATCAGGAAAAATATTCTCAAACTAATGACCTTAAAATAATCTGTTAGGCTAAAATGGGTGAAAGGGCAGGCTGGTGAAGAGGGCAACGAAAGAGCTGACCGATTAGCCAAAGAGGCAGCAAGGAGTCAGCTACCGCCTTCTTACAGCAAGGCTCCGATCTCACATCTCAGGGCGCTCATTACTAAAGATTTGGTGAATAAATGGAACATTTCATGGCAAAACTCAAGCAAATCACCAAGCCAACACAAATACATTCCAAAAATAACACTAAATAATCACAAACAGCAACATAGTAACAATTATAAATTGACACAATTTCTCACAGAACACGGCAACACCAAATCCTACCTAAAACGCTTTAATATCATACTAACTGACACATGTGACGATGACGGTGAAATCCAAAATTTTAGGCATATTCTTTATTATTGTAAATTATTTGACAGACAAAGGTACAAATTAATGCTAAGTCTAATTTTAAAAAATGGTTCGTGGCCTGAGACAGAGCATATACTTTTTACTAAATTCAGAAATGATTTAATCAAATTCATCAAAGATATCGATTTTGATTTGATTTGCTGACGAACCTATATGCTTATTAAGTTTTAGTTATTTTTCGATAATATTTTTTGTTTAAATATTAATTGTTTATTTGCTCCTTAAATTATTATTTTTTTTTTTTTTTAATGCTCCTTAAATTATTATTTTTTTTTTTTTTTTAATGTTATGATTTTTTTTTTCCTCCAACCAACAATTATATGTTTACATATACATTTTTTTTTTTTTTACAACCACATAAAGCTCATAAAATTTCAAAATTCATTACATTATTGTAACAACATGCAAATAAACTGTAGGTTAAATACAATCACTCATATGTAAAATAATATAATGTAACACATATCATACATGTAGTATGCCTGTAACGGCATGGAACATGTAAAAAAACATTAATAAACGGTCCTTTTATGGGGTTACCATAAGAGGGGGAAAATATATATATATATATATATATAAACCCAGCCCCCCTGATAGTAATCCTGGTTGCGCCACTTTGGCCACGAAACTTTTTAAAGTAGAATTTTTATTGAAGTTCAACTAGTTAGTAGTTTTTTACATGTTATTGACATGTAATTATTTTCCTCAAATTTACTTGTATACGATGTATACATTTGTAAACATCAATAAATAGTATGAAAAATTAAAAAATCAATTCAATAACAATTCTCCCTGATGTCAGAATCACTTTAACCACTAATTGGTTAAATCATAACCGTAACAAATATTATGTATCATATACACTCTATTAATGATATTTTTCTCATCCGTAGGATCGGAAAGGATGATCTATTGGTTCGACTGGGCGAGTACGATTTTAATCGAGACACAGAATCTTTAATTCAGGAATTCGGAGTAGAAGATCTACGACTTCACGAAGACTATGAACACCCAACCCACCATAATGACATAGCAATTCTAAAGCTTGATAAGAAAATAGAATACAACGTGTATGTTCAGCCGATCTGCCTTCCTCTACCAAAAGAAGACTACGCTGGCACAAGAGCTGTTGTTACAGGTAATAATTTTATTTTTCTATATCCTTATTTGTATTACTGTACTATAATTTAAAATACATTACATATATAGCCTAGGATTATCAGAAACAGGAGAATTTCAGTGTGTCCCTGGCTATAGACTACGTTTATATTATTTAACCCATTTTCAGCTAAGTTTCATCGCTCCTCCAGTGGTACAACGGCGTAACTGCGAACTTCGTTAAAATAAGGAAAACTGGTTAGAAATTACCCCAAAAGCTTAGTACATCAGTAAAAGTATAGAATGAGGTGTGGTCTTACTCAATTCCGTGTGGACTAGATTGATTGTAACAAATCAATTGAATTTTTTTTAAATGTATTTATTGAAATTTACAACCGTATATACAATATAAAATATAATACATCAAGTAAATGTGATGACATAGATAAAAATGACACGTCACTTGTTTTTAAAACACCTACCCATTGGTAGCACTTTTCCAATCCATGGATTTTGGATTGTAAGGAATGGATACAGGATGAATTGGATGGTTTAGTGGAGCCCCAAAGCTCAACTTCGTATGTCCAAATTGGTCTAATTATTGCTATGTAAATGAGTTTTTTGTAATTAATTGGAAGGTTTGAACGTTTGTCAAGTAAATGTTGAAGTTGTCGAAAACGACGGGCAGTTTCTTATCCTTTTTAGTCTTGTAAGTAGCGGATCTGTTCAACGGGGATAGGTGGAACATCGTTTAAGGATAATGTAGGACAGGAAATCGTAGGATTACGACGAAGGGTGAAGGTTATTTGATGGGATTTATTTGGATTTATTTTGATTCTCCATTTTTGACACCATTCTTTAAGTTTTATGATATGGGATTGGAGTGTCTGGGGGAAAAAAATAAAATAAAAAATAAAAACGTGACTTTTTTTCATTCAAACCAAAATATCTCCAAAACGGTATGTCCTAGATACAAATAATATATTTTAAAAATATTCTCCATTACATTTCTAATAAGGAACATGTTGACAAATTTTCAATTCCAGCATTACCAACAGAGCTAGAGGCTGTCAAAATCAACAAATACATTAAAAATACAATGATACAGTTTTTTCTTACTCCTTACTGTACCCAAGATCATCTTCTCCTTATAAGCCAGCATTAGTTTCGATATGGAACTCTAGTCAGGGTGTTTTCTTGTTTGGCACATTATTAGTTTGTCACTTTACTTTATTGTGATGTGTACTTAATTGTTAGTGATCATCTAAATAGATATTGTAATTCCTCATGTTTAGGATGGGGACAGATAGTATACATGGGTGTCTTCTCAGATGTTCTCTTAGAAGTATCTCTACCTGTTTGGGACCTAAAATCATGTCGGCGAACACATACTACAACAGTCCATTGCACCTGTACTTGTGCTGGAGAACCAGAAGGTGGCAAGGATTCCTGTACAGTAAGTAATTATTTATTTTAATAGTTAATCCATGTTGACAGTATGATGAAGAAGTATTCTATCATTTATAAATGTCAGTAAAAGTTTATTTTATTTATTATATCACATTTACCTAAACTATTATAATAGTACAGCTGAATTATTAATTTTTTCAAACCAAATTGCTCTCAGCGTATAAATGCAAACGCCAAAACATTACCGTTTCATGAGATGGCGTAGCATTCAATGAACAGTCATGTTTATGGTAGGGTTGGGCGATAGCCGATAGTTACTATCGATATATCGATAGGTAATGCCTATCGATGGACACTATCAATAGATTTTTTTTTTTACTCTCACGTTTTGAAACACTCGGAATTATGCTGATCTATCTCTGTCCAGTTCGATCTATCTCTGTTCTTTTGAAATTGAATTCGGAATTCCTAGAACTATAGGCTTCTCTCAAAGATTAAGTCAAAGGAAAGCAGAAATGCTAGTTTTTCTTTCGGGGAATATGTGGCTCAAGGAGGAAACTTGACTCTTGAAATCAACTATTTCGTTATTTTTCGTTCCTGAAGCTTTGATTTGTTCATTATTATTGTATGTTCAAATAAATTAGTTTTTTTCTCTCATCTTTATTTTATAATCTTATAATTTATAACCCTGCAAATTTCAAATAGTAGGTAGATAATTGAATTTAATTAAATTTTTTTATTGAATAGCTTTGGAAAAAAAAAGGAAGCAACTATAGAAAAATTATCGATAGCAATCGATAGTTCTCAACCGATAGTATCGGCCTATCGATAGTGCTAACTATCGACTGTCGACTATCGCCCAACCCTAGTTTATGGTAGGGTTTAATGTTCATGTCTTCAGTGAAAGTAGGGGTTTCAAACATTTTTTTCAATTAAACCAATACAGCTCCTAAACGGTAGGTCCTAGAGACAAATCTCACGTAACAAAAAATATTCTCCATTAAATTTCTGATTTGAAACTGTCTGCAAATTGTCGACCAACCAACATCCACAGAGTTAGAGGGTGTCAAAATGTTACACTTTTTTTATTGTGAAAAAAAGTTACACAAGAAAACTACCGACCCTCAGCCAAAAGACATTACCAAGAAATAGACACTAACTCTTTATAAAAGATTTTAAAAAAAAATCATAGGAGACAAATTGAGGTTGTAGGAACTAATTAACATTGTTAACTAACTGGAACAACGAATGAGCATTGAATATGTGAGATTAAAGAATAATGAGAATTTTATTGATGAATATGGGAAAGAATTAAGCTGGAATGTGTCTTTATGTGTGGATTATTAATTTTTACTTTTCAGTATGAAATATGGTAAAGAATCTATATAATGAAAATAATTTTAAATAATAATCTAATAATACATAATATACAGCTCAATAATAAATCACCCAATTATGAAAACATTTTTTTTTTTTCATTTATTAATTGAAATATACATGGCATGGCAATAAAACTTGTAGAGAAACTACCCATAGGTAGCACTCAAAAGAAAGCGACCATGGATGGATCATTTTTTAATAGTTATTATTATTTATAGGGTGATTCTGGGGGACCTCTAATGAAACAAAGGCAGGACGGAAGATGGATAGTAATTGGAGTGGTATCTTGGGGAAAAATGTGTGCTGAACCTCAAAAACCAGGAGTATATACAGCGGTCAATAAATTTCTCAACTGGATAGCAGAAAGGATACAAGATGTCGATTAATTATAGTTTTTTTTTTTTTTTTAATATGTAAGCAAATAAGTTTCATCTAGATCTCCTTAGCCATTCTGTTCCTCAGATAAACTTTCTACTTTCGTTCATGGGTGGCAGTGTGGTATACCATGAACCAATTACCAAATTCATCTATTTATGTCAAGTAATTATTTTTCAAAAGGTTTAGTGGACCCTGCAAACGTCAGTCAAACTTTTTTTACCATTTAGACTAAGGTCACCAATTTGTTGTCAAAAGCTAATTTAAGCTGCCAAACCAGGTTTACTTAATCAATTAAAATGAATTTAAAATAGTGTAATATTGAAAATATAATATAAGTTTTCTTTTATCATTACATTTCTCACACTAAAAATAATTGGTTTAATTTTTTTAATAATGTATAGTTGTTTTTTTTTTTACTTTTTATAAATAAAATATATATGATTATGGAATCTTATTATTATTTTTATTTCCTAAACTATATTTCCAACTTAAAAATATATCATTTCATTTTATTAATAAAGTCTTTTTGTTTTGTTTTTTACTTGTTATAAATAAAATACCTTAATATATGTATATGTCATTTTTGTACTATGGCACATTTTAATGTATGTAATATGAGGACTAGTTTTTCATATAATTTTTTTTTTAATACAGATCAATATTGTATACATTAATTATCTTTATAACAAATTAAAATAAAGAAGCAAAACAGAATCTGAAAGTAATAAAAAATATATATATAATTTATAATAAATGAAACAAAATGATATGAAAATCTTGACTGTCAATTAAAAGAAACACAGTCAATCATACTGCTAAGGATAGCAGCCATTTAAACTGAACATAACATTAGCCATAAGAGCACCTGGAAACCTAGAATATGAATCTGATGAAATAAATCACCAATCTTGTTTCCAATCGACCAAGAAGTTCTCCAAATACCAAATAGCCATTGTAAAAGAAGGGAACTGAGGAAGGATACTTGGATTAGGCAGGTGGCAACTTGAAGAATGGTATTGAATCAGGGGATCTATAAATGCTCGAATGCTTATGTATAATCTGGTACAAATGGTTATTCTAAGGTCGGTAAATCAAAATGATTTTACTGATGTGGAGAAGTGAATTAATAGATTATTGAGATATAAATCAGAAAATTCAATAGGTTTTGTGGACTGATAATAAAGTTTAGTCTGCCTTCGGCCACTGCTTAATGTGGGTTGTCTGGGAGTAAATGTAATTGATGTTGTCTAGGTATTGAAAAAGTTAAGTATCCACTTATTTTTTTCTCCTCTTTCTCCCCTTTTCGGAAACATGGGTTTTCCCTGGCTGGTGGAAGAGAGGGGTTATCAGAACTTCTGGTTATTAGAAGATACTTTGCGTTTTATTTTCATAAATGATTGCACACTGATAGGACTAATTTCACACGCATTGAATAAAATTCATCGTTAATACCATTTGAAATTAAGTGGCACCTAGGACTAGAAAATAGATGTGAAAAACGTGGAGATGTATAAAGACAACTCATAGATGATAGATGGTATGTGGATTGTTAAGGTATAATCTAGATAAATACTAATTAAATAATGAAAGAATGGGGACTAGTTAATTAAAACAGAAAATAAACTGTAATACAAGAATGATTAATGGAACCAGCTGTGTGGTGCAAATATGTACTACTATCCATCTTTCAGCATTCCTCTACCAAACTCCTTATAGCTCTAATCTAAAAGATCATTCTCAATGAAATTATCCCAAATACAGTAGACCTTCGGTATAAAGCGGCTCGTTATACCGCGGATTCGGATATAACGCGGGTCAAGCTCCGGTCCCGATCCTGATCCAATTAAAATTAATAAAAAATAAGATTACAACGTATTATGGTTTTAAAACCAATAATAGAAAACTTGAAAACAATTCATTAGCAAATTGAGTCATAAAAACTATATAAAAAACGAAGTTCTGGGAAAAAGTGAACTCTGCAAATAAAGTTACATTTGTTAAACACACTTCTAATTTTACTTAACATTAAAAGGAATTTGTAAAGGAAAAAAAAATATATAACTGGTTGTTAACGTAGGAAGTAAAACTAAATAGGACGTTTAGAATGAATTACGATTGTCTAACCAAGTTTCATTGTTTTTGTTTCAATATTAGAACTTTTTAAAGTTTGAATTTTATTAGAATTTAAAAAAAAACTGTAGGAAAGAGTGTTTACATCGCTTGCGTCGTCGAGGAAATAAGCCGAAATGTGTTGCTTAGACAATCTCGATTGAATATCTTCCCGGTAACCTACCTAGATGACGTACGGAGAAGTTGTCTCTATTCCTGCCTTCTTGGTTCACAGAATCCCCCTCACTTCCTTTTTAAAAACTGTGTATTATTCCTTTTGTTGTTGCCCGAGTTTATATCAAAGTGCATTTTCATTATTTTTTGACCCCCAATGATTCATACTTCTGCCCTCATACCGCGGGTACGCCTATAACGCGGGAGGTTTCAGTTCCCTTTAACCCGCGTTATAACGAGGGTCCACTGTACATCACACCTGCTATCAATTCACATACTGTTCGCAAACAACCTATAGAATGGTGTCCCATAAGGTTATGAACGGTGGTAGCTGAAAACTCACACCATTACTAGCAGAAATAAGTCTTTACAGGACATCATTATTTTATGAGGAAACGAAGAAATAAATTTCGATCTTTACATTTCAACAAAAAGTTTGAAAATCGGTTGGATTCTGTTGCTCAATACTGAGTATATACCACGTTTAATATATTGATTCGGATTGATACAATAATTCAGGGATGTACGTTGGTTAAAGCAATAATAATAAAAACATTATTTATTTGATGTTCTTTAAAATTCACATCTACTGATCCATAAATAAGTAACTATCTGGAAGCAATAGAGATAAATAGATTATATCTATCTTCGTCACGTATGTAAAATTCATTGTATTTGCTTTAAGGACAAGTTGTTATACTTGATGTTCTTTAACTATGAAAACCTAATTTCACATTGTTCTAATCTGGGAACGCCGAACATTCGCATTGAATAGTTTTCCAGCAGTGCTGAGGCTACCCAATGATCCATAAATAAGTAACTATCTGGAAGTATTACAGATCTTTAGAACAGAAAGATAAAGGAACTAAACTCGACGATAGCAATGTTAAAATATATGCAGAGGGATATAGAAACATAATTCTTTGAAGGAAAATAATTGTGATAGATTATATCTATCTTCGTCACGTATGTAAAATTCCTACTTGTCGCCATTTCAAGAGTTTGCTTTAAGGACAAGTTGTTATACTTGCTAGGAACATGCTCTACTGCCATGAATGTTTGGCAATCAATGCACGCTTAGGCTTCTAGTCATCACAGGAAGTAAAGCTGGTTTCACGGGGTACTATGAAAACCTAGCATTGGATTCTTGATGGTTTCCCACATCGAATGGCCGTTGTTCTAATCTGGGAACGCCGAACATTCGCATTGAATAGTTTTCCAGCAGTGCTGAGGCTACCCAATTGCTTCTAATGAAGGAAGGAAAAGAGTAGGGATGGGTTCAAAGTTTGATTTTCGGTTTGATGTTTTACGCTGAGTGTAATCTTTGATAATATATTTCAATTAATTATTTTTACTTATATTGTATTTTTAGTATTTGAGTCAGGTTTCTCAGAAAATGATTTTGAACTCAAAACAATATTAAGGAATAAGATGGTTTCAGGATCTTAACGATAAAAATCAGGTAAGTAACCAAAGTTATGGCTCACAAATGCGTATCGGTGACTAACCAGTACAAGACTGTGAAACACAGCAGTCCCGGAATTCGATTAATAATTTTGTATTTAAGGTCAATATTATGAAAAACCTAAAATATGTTAAGCTAGAAGAGATTTTATTATTAGTTGAAGCCGACTTGCAATCACAACTGTTATGGCGTTACTCAACTAAGTTTTTTATCATAAAAATTGCTGATTCACTGTTTTATTATACACAATCAAAACATTAAGCTTACTACCCGAATCTACTCACGACCCAAGTG
The DNA here is from genome assembly GCA_003667255.2 of Euschistus heros. Lineage (NCBI taxonomy): Eukaryota > Metazoa > Arthropoda > Insecta > Hemiptera > Pentatomidae > Euschistus > Euschistus heros. Next base: position 683,927 of record RCWM02000152.1, on the reverse strand, counting down.
TATTATAATCATTTTCAAAATAATATTGACTTGGATTTGCTTGTACCGATGTTTCCTTTTCTATTGTTTAAAATTACCTAATAAATTGTTAAAAACAATAAAATAAATATTAACTGATTTTACAACATCATATATATGTACATTTAAAAACTGAAAATTATTGTTATGAAAATATCTAAAATGACGACAGAGATCAGTTCTACATTGGTTTCAGATAACACTAACTAAGCTGCCTAACCTATACAATAATAATAGTTTCGAATCTGTCATTGTTTTATGTTAACTTTTTAATTAATTATACTTTATTATGAAATTTAAAGAAAAAAATCGAATATAATCAGTGCCAAGATGCCTCCGAAACAGAGGAAAATTGCTATAATGGGGTACAGGTCAGTTGGTAAGTTGTTATGAAAAATTGTGTGTGGGAAAACCCTTACGCAACAGATTGAACTTGCTCGTAAATAATTAATACGACGTTATTTAACACAATTTAACGTTTTAGGGAAGTCATCTTTGAGCATACAGTTCGTAGATGGACAATTTGTGGATTCCTACGATCCGACAATTGAAAACGGTGGGATATCAGATATTTTCACTTGTCATGGAATGAATTTGCGTTTCATTTCTCATATTGTGTTTTTATTGTTTAGTGTTCACAAAAACAACTCGTATTCGCAGTCAGGATTATGACTTGAAGCTTGTTGACACAGCTGGTCAAGATGAGTATTCAATATTTCCTGCACAATATTCTATGGACATACATGGCTATGTTCTTGTTTATTCTATCACATCACTGAAGTCATTTGAAGTTGTGCAGGTCATTTATGAAAAGTTGCTCGACATGATGGGAAAAATACAGTAAGCATTTATTTGAGTATATCGGGTTGTATTGACTTAACTTTATTTTAAATTTTAGATGTAGTTCTAATTCAGATATTTGTGATCTTTTCATGTGACTGATTTTATTTATGTTAATATAACATTTTATTTGCATTATCTGACAGGTTTCTCATTACTTTTTTTACCTCACTTTCAATACTGTAATTTCATAAAACTATGGTCCAAATAGTAGTGTAAATGTTTTGATTTATGTTTACAAAATAAAGCTATGAAATATATTAATTTATGCTCATATTTCTCACTAAACTAAAATAATAAGAGTGTTATTGAATCTTCAAGTTTTTTTATTACACTTTGTTTCAATAGATTATCTATTGCACATAATGGTCACTCCTATATTTCATGCAGTAAGTGATACATCAATCTGTTAAAAGTTGTGCTAGTATATATATAAAGAGCAGTCAGATATATTTATGGATTAAATTTTAATACATAAAGGAGCTTATGTATCTTATACAATATAATACATTATATAGAAAAAGTTAAATTCAAAAGGAAATAAAGGCCTTTTATTTGCCTACTGCCCAAAAAGTTTTAATTATGATTTTAATGACTATCATCCACCGTGCCTACAATTCTAAATTAATGCTAAACATGGCCGCTTACATTATGAGAAAACTCCTTATGCTTTCAAAAATAAACCCGTTGAACATTTGGCCAATAAAACAATGAGCACACTAAATAATTTAGAAGGTTTCACTGTGCGGAATCGTTGGACATTGATCTGGTAAATGTAGTTTAGTTAATAGCTGCACGATGGTTATCATAGGTATTGTTTTGAATTTAGTAATAATTATTTACTGTTGGTTAAAGGTCTGAGGGGTAGACTGGAACATGGGAGGATTTTACCAGGGTTTATCGTGTGTATTTTTGTTATTTTACCATACGCCCTTGTGGTGAGACGATTAAAAAAATTCTCCTATGGCATTTTTCTGCTTTGACATGGGTGTGAATAGTTTAATAGTCCCTTTAAGTAAAAAGGGACTTATATTATCTTTATCTGTCTACTTCGATAGATTTCAGGGATCTAGCCATGTATTTTAAATATGTTATTTAATGAAACAATAATCTACATCAATGTTTGATATAAATTATATTGGTTCTATGATTGCTCAAAAAAACTGTGTATATCTTGTAGATTTTATGAGGGATCGATCAAAGAAAAATAAGAACTGTTAAAAATAATATTATAAGAACTCAGAACAGCTTGCAATTTCATGTGGCCTATGAACTTAGTGGAAGCAGTAAACCTCATACTTGCATTACTTTGTGAAGAAAGTGGCAAAGTGTAACCTGTTGCCATTGAGATAATATTTAATTTGTGATATTTCATCGTTCTACGCCTTTTATTTAATACTGAGCGATTTGGTCCATAGTTATGATAATTGCGGTGTGATGTTTTTTTTTTCTGTTTAAAATTTATTTTAGCTTTTCTCCCCCCCAGACTATTTATTTATAAATTAAAATTTATGAATGAAACACAAAATCAAAAAATATTTTAATCATTAGGAGTATTGATCAATATATGCACTTTAATCTTCAAGAAACTAACTTGAGAAAAAAGATATTTTTTACTGCATCTGTATATACTGATCTGTAAAGATATTTGGGCTATTATAAATAATTCTATATTTTTTATTATTTTCTTGTTTTTTTAAATGATTTGTATCCATGTTATTTCTTATTTCAAGGGTACCTATTGTGTTGGTTGGAAACAAAACTGATCTTCATATGGAACGAATGATAAGTTCTGAAGAAGGTAAACGATTAGCCCTTTCATGGAAAGCTGCCTTTATCGAAACGTCAGCCAAACAAAATGAGGTACGAATTTGAATTACTTTTTTTTTTAGGAATTCAAAATGTAGAAAAGACCTACATATAGTTGACTGTTTATATAAATTATTGAGTAGTTGTGTTGTAGTCAGAAGAAATATGTTGTTGATTATTAAAGTTTCACCTCCCATCGTGTGCTTAATCTTCTGATTGATTTATCCATCTTTCCCTTACTTTAATTTTATGTTGGTATTAAAAACATTGTATTCCTCCCCAAAGATTGGGGGTCCTTACTACATACATAGTAGAGTCAAGGGTATTGATTTGGGACAGCAAGACTCGAGGGAATTGAGGACATTGTCATGTTATTCATGATATCAAGTTGGTGTTAACTAAAAGTCATGTTACAAAGGTCCATTGGTTTCTCTGAAACATTTTTGTAGCTAGTTTATTTACATTTGTGTGAAATATTAGGCATATTTATTTTTTATGTAGCAAAGCAATAGGTTAGTAAGTTTAAAGGTATTTGATATCAAGGATGTCATTCGAATTTGTTCTGTTAAGATAATATGGACCTTAACTTTTCTTTTTTTAACATTATATTTATTTTATTTTTAGGAAAGATTAAACTAGACAATATTTACTATTTATGTATATTCCAAGGGACCTTTGTCCTAGAATAAAAATTTTTGTTTTCATATTACGAATGTTTTTAACATTTACATTTCTCAATTAATTTCTTTTTAATAGTCTGTAGCAGATGTGTTTCATACAATGCTGCTGGAGATAGAAAAGGCGAATGGAAACGTGACAGAGAAACCTAACTGTTCTATCTCCTGAATGACTACTTGTGTTACCTCCGCTTTAAGACACATCTTGATCAAGACCTAGTTGTAAGTAATTCAGACTATGGTATTCTTCATATCGGAGATTTACTTTTGTTCAGGGTACTAAGTAAGCTTGATCGACCATATCAAATCGATTTTCATTTTTTACTATTTAATTTTGATATTGTGTTAAGAAATTTTTCTGAGCCTCGCTGAGTATGCTATGAACGCATATATTCAATAATGCTAGTCCAATTACAAACAAACCATTCGTCTATAAAGCTTCAAAGTTAGAAGTTTGTTGTAACGTGTGTTTTAAATAAGCGCTAGTTATCATGATTGTAGTAAGCTAAGACCAAAATGTTTACTTAAAGCTGTCTTGTCCAAAAGAGTGAAGGTCCGATTGAAGTGTGTGTTTTCAATTGTTCATCTGTTTGTTTGTTTCTAAATGTTTTATTATTTCAAATAAAACAAAGAAAATAATCAATAAAAAAAGGTAATAAAATCTTAGCTAGTCAAAATTTCAAAGGACTTAATGAAATATTTCATTATATCATAAATATTTTGATTTATATACTTTAAGCCAACAATTTTTTATTTAAAAAAAAAATGTTAACCAATCTTAAATCGTATTCATTAATGAATATTAAATCATTGTGGATTATTTTTTTTATTATAATTTAAATAAAAAATTTCTTATATTTATTCATTTATTGTAATGGTTGAGTTGGATATATTTTATTATTATATATTTTTGAACTATTGTTTGAAAGACTTGTTTGTTGTTTTATTTATTTATGGATATTTAAGTAATACTTGCATGTTATTTTCTATAATATTGTTTGTTTGTTTATTACCATCATTTTAATACCAGTTAAAGGAGTTTATGTATATGTATAATATATATACATATATATATTTAATTATAGTATATTTAATATATATTTATTTGTATAATTTGTATATTTTTTGGGGGAAGTGATAATGTGCAACTTCAATCCGTTACAACATTTGAAGGTTTTGCTATCTATCACTTTAAAACGATGTATGTACAATTTTTGTTAATATTGTTAAAATTGTATAATAAAAAAAAAAATATATATAATAGAGATAATATATAGATGTTCTACATTTGAACTTTTGCATTTATAAGAGAAATTATAAAATAAAAATTCAGAATAGAAAAGTCTTATTTTTTTTATGATTCCTTAACTTTTAATCTATGTTATAAAGTAATCAAGCGGAAGTAAGTGTTATACATTGTATTAATATGAACTAGGTCTATGAATTTTGTTGTTGTCTAAGTAAAAAAAGAAAACTGCTAGGATCTATTATTTATTTATTTTACTTTTTCCTCTTTGATTATTTATTTACTTTTGTTGTATTTATTTAATGAATAGGTCATTATCATTGCTATTGCCGATTGTATTTGAATGAGGCACATTATAATATTTTGTAAATGAACAGTTTTTAAAAATACATTTAAAAAATTATGGAATGATCAGTTGAAAGTTAGGTCAGCAATGAAGGTTCCTTAAAATTTTCAAGTTAGTAGGGACCTGAAACTCAAGAGTGTTGGAAAACCTACTGTTGGCAAACAAGAAGCAATATTTCTTCATCAAGAACTGAATCCTACAGCCTTGACCAAAAGTATTAGGCACCAAAAGTTTCTCTGATAATTTCCTCGTTAATACTCTTAGAGAAACTTTTGGTGAGAAAATTGTTGGTGTCTAATAATTTTGGCCAAGGCTGTTGGTACTTCAAGAGTTTGAAAGGTAAAGGTTATATCTATTTGGAGGCTAGTGCTTTTAAATATGATTTTCAAAATATATAGTAAATTTGGATGTGTATGTATATCTATAGCTTGCTGTAATAAATCTAATGATGTAAAAAACTAATCCATACGTCAAAAAAAAACAAAACAACAATATACTACAACAAAACCTCAACTTTTTAACTTTATACCTATATACTAATACTGCACCAATCAGTACCAAATTTGAACCACATCATCTTCATAGTTCAAGGAAGGTTTGGCAGTTATAAAATTTAAAGATTTTCAATTATATTGTTAGTTCAATTGAAACTTATAATAAAATTTACTTATTTTTAATTCAATTGTTATTAAAAAAGCTATAAATATATTAAGGGACATGTGGATTATAATTCAGTTTAATAATCAACAAATATGTGGCCATTCTGCAACAGAGTTTGCAATGGTGAAACTATTTAACCCAACTGTACTAAATAAATTTTACCACAGTAATAATTAAAATGTTTAGTCTTGAGTGCCAGAAACAAGGTTTGCCAAACTCATATATTTTTATGGTTAGAAATTAAAACCCCACCAGATGGATCGATAAAATCATTTCTGCTAATTGGATTTCTAACTATGCTTTTACGTACTCTTCAAAAACTTAATCAATGCAATCGTAACCAGGTTAAAAGTTACTGCCATGCGTGAAAATATCACTGAAGAAATAATGCTAAATTCCATACTTCAATGCAAGATTTTTATCGATAAACAAATGAAATTAAATTATTAGTTAAAATTACCTAAGTTCTTTATTTATGAGAGCGAGCGAGCCGTGATGGGGTGTGCTAGTTTATACATAAACCAAAAGAAAACTTCTACAGCATAAGACACACCAGCCATCTGATACAATACACGTTCACAACAGATTTTTGATTTTTAATTGTTTTTTATTTATTTTTTTTTTTTTTTAGTTATTTTTCTCCCTCTTTTTTCATAATTCAAAAACTCCAGAGGTATCTCTGCAGGAAAATACTCCTCTATCATGTCTTTAATGCCACATTTTAATTATAGTTTTGTATGCTAGTGCATATGTTGATTGTGCCCATTAGCACAGGTACAGACTGTATAATAAAGAGAAAAACATATCTTAATTAATAATTGAGTAACAGCAGGTAAAAGGTCATACCACAAAGCAAGCCTTAAAAAAGGAATGATAACTCAAGAAACAGTTTACCTGGAAATACTGATCTACAGAAAATAGGTCAACTGTTGTTGGACTGCTTCAACGCAACACACTTCTTATATATTTGTTAAAGTAAATAAATATGTATTATAGTCTAAATTCAAAAATATCATTTGGTCCAGTTACAATGGCAGTTAAACGTTTCTTAATTACACAAAAAAGATTAGTTGAAAACCTAATACTTTGAGAAAAATTTAATTGTAAAGAATTTAATGAAAATTTTCTTTTTATCTAAACAATTAAAACAATAAAGGTAAGAAAAACAAAAAATAAAAAAATATGAATTAATAATGAAACCATAGTATTCAATGTATTTAAAAATTAATGAGTGGTGATGGTATTTGGCACAGGATTCTATGATGAATTTGTTTTTTGAGAGGTCATACAAGAGAGGCAGTGAGTGCTCATGAAGAATATTGAGAAATTAAAGTAAAAAAAAACTGCTGCTCTTATTTTATACCAAGGCTAATCCATAAAAAATGGATTATCATCTAAAAGATTAAGATAGAACAATTGATTCTGCTCTGTATTATTTGTCATTTCTAATTCTGACTACTAATTAAAAACAAAATCACAAATATTCTAAAACAATTTATAATAAACAACTCTAAATACAGCAGTCATCGATCTTTCCTGAAGTGAGCAAAGCAGTGCATTTACGGTCTTAAATTTGTTGATTCAAAACAGAAATTGTGTATTTTTTTTCATCTTCAGAAATTTATTCTTAATAAAAAAAAAAATCATTCTAAATATTAAAAAAATGTTTTTATTAAAAATTCATACCTAAAATTACAAAATGAAGAGGATTGAAACCTAATTACTGAATTAAAAAGTTATTTAAAGAGCTGCTATAGTCAACTAAATATACTTCATAAAATTTTGACCTCTTGCTATTAAATAGTATTTTGTAATATGCATCTGCTTTGTTGATACTTGAAATAAATTAGTTCAGATCTAGATATGAGATTATTTATTATTATATTACTAGTTTAATAATTTGCTTTCTCTAGTACCTGTTTTCCTCTCTCAGTAGAGCTTGACATCTGGTCACACTAAAAAAAAAAAAAAAAAAAAAATTGTGTTCATCAATGTGAAAACAATAAAAATAATGTTTTGAAATAAAATATCGGGACACAAATCCTCAATCCTTCTTAAATTTCATTTCTACTAAAATAATTTTCCAGTTCTTAATGCAGCCTCTCTAAATAGACATTTTTTATTACTTAGTTTTTAAAATTATAATTGCATCAATGTAATATTTACCTGCATAAATGTATTAATAAATAAAATAGAATTATTAAATTCAATGTAAGTAAAATGAAAGAATAATATTAACATCGAAATTAGTTTAAAAGTTAAAACATTTGAGATGCACTTCATTTGACAGTGACGCCATCTTTATGCTGCACTACGAATCTTTTGTAACCCGGATTCTGTCACGTTATCACAACTGTCATACCGGCTTTTTTGAATTCATTTCATAGTTTCATTTTCATTGATAGATTATGCATTATTTATTGTAATTAAAACAAAATATTTTAAAAAAGTTTTTAATATTTTAATTTCGTAATGCATCGACAAGTTGGTACAAACTGAAAAATAATGGTATAGTGGGAATGACATTTTCTAATCTATCAGGATGTGGAATTAATTCCTGTCAGTGTTGGTATTAAATCTGTTTTACTCGTAATGCCGTGTTTAGTGGCAAAGTCCTGTATCATGTTCACTCATATTTAAAGTTTTCCTTTTATAAAATCATTTTAATTCATTTGAAATATTCGATTTTGATTTGTCCGCCAAAATTTTTGCTGAGTATGGATAATTATGAACTGATGTAGCAGTAAGTGTTCAGATTCGTTACAGTTCTCTGCATAATAACGAGATTGTAAGTGTTCTATTGTATATTGTTTTGTTGTGATTCTACATTAACAATATTTATTGAATTGAATTATATTCATATTAATCTGGCATCAGCAATTACTTATGTATTTTCTAATTATGTGTTGAATGTGTAGTCAGTGATGGAGGAATCAAGCTATGATGAATCACCCTTGACCAATATCTCAATTGGTCTCCAGGGTACTAAAATTTCATCATTGAAGAAAAAGTTAGCTTTTTCACCAAGTAAGTGAAGTGTTACCAATTTAACAATGAAAGGGTGTTCTGTTTCAAGTGTAATCTTAACATTGTTATTTTAATGCTTTAATATAGTGATGCAATTAATGTTACTTACATCAATCAAAATATTAGGAAATAAAAATATAATTTTTAATGAATTGTCTCCCAAGTTCTAGAATAATAAATTATTATTAAAACCAAAAGGTATTAATTGTTTTATTAATTTTAATTGTTCTGATATATATTCCACTTGTAAAAAATAAGTCTTATTTTACATGTGTAAAAAAATTCATGTGTTTCACCTTAATAAATGATGTTTTCCGTGCTTCATGGAGTCATCATCTACTAAAACCATTAATTATTAGTAACCTATTTTTAGTGCAAATAATGACTAGAATTCTTACATAAATTTTATATTAAAAGCTTTGAAAATATTTTTTCGAGCTAGCTTCATCTTCATAGGCTTGACAATCATGTTTTGAGTTCACATTTAACCCCAAGAGTCCTGATAACCCTCCCCAGTTATAATTTTTGAAATACGATCCATTCTTTATAAAAATCAAGGGTTTTAACTCGTACAATTTCTTTTTGTTGAAGCTTGGTGAGATTTGCAAATTGAATTTTGTTGTTTTTTTATTTTTGTTGACATCTCAAATTTATAATTTTTGTGAATATTTTATCTCTGATATCATAGATAAAGTATGTGTGACAGTTGTAAGTTTATTAAAATATAACTTCTTTTTCTTTATCCCAATGATCCTATTAATATCTTATTCTCTTCAACGATCTTCTTCCTACTATATCTGTCCTTGGCCACTTTCCTCCAGTATCTATCACCAAAAGTCTTATGATCTGCTTTGACAATCTTCCAGTGCTGTACTTTCCTCTCTTCTTTCTTTATTCACTCAAATGTACTATTCTTCCTGCATATAGAAAAATCCTTTTTGGAGACTTGATGGCCGAGTGAGTTGGGGCGTGGGTCTTAGCTCACTCATAACCAGAAGGTCATGGGTTCGAATCCTTTCAATTTCTTGCATCCCAATCACTCCAATCTCATCAAACAAACTTTCTAGAACGGTGTTGAAACTGGAAGATTAAAATAAATCCAATCAGATCACTTTTACCTTTATTGTAAACCTATCACTTCCTGTCCCACAGTACCTGTTTATGATATTCCATTACTCCCTGTTAAACAGATCTGCTACAAAGGACTCCACTTAGATAAATGCCTTAGTGGGAAGACTGATGCAACATGATCGTAGCAATACATTATCGAACCTTTTATATTAACAACAGAAACCCTCTAAGATGCTATTAAATTCTCTAATAAATAAATAAGAGACTTATCTATGTTTCTTTATTAAGACCTGTTTGGACATTTAGGGCTGTTTTGGTGATCCACTAAACTATTCATCTCATATATAATCCATGCAATCTAAAATCTTTCAAAAAGTCCTTGATGCTCTTAACTTTGCATCAAATAAATTTATTTCTTAATGGTCCATATGTTACTGGTTTGGACCAAACCAGATACCTGTCCTTTCAAAGTAAATTCCATATCCACTCTAACCAACGAGGCATTTGAGAAGAAGGTACCTTTCAGTTCTGGTAACCCTCTTTTTCAAGATGGTTGATAAATTAAAGTAAAAAAAATAATATAGATATATTTCAGTGCATGTATTGTGTATTGTTATTTTTGTTGCATGAAGCATGGTTGCATTTATGAGAAAAATTCTATTGTTTTCCATTTTTTGTTGATATCAGACGTTGATAGTTGATTAATACTGTTTATTTTAGTTCAGTAAATTTATTTATTTTTATTTATATTTATGTAATGGGATGTATAAAAAAAAAATGGCCGTTTCTCAAACAAATATTTGTATTATTATTTCTTTGGTATAAAATACAATTAATACTCAAAGTATAGTCCATTGTTATCTACCGTCATTACCCATCTGCTAGCCAATTGCTCGATGCCACGCTGTTACCATTCCTTGGGATGGCTGTCAAAGAACTCTTGGACAGCATTTTCATCTTCCGCAAAATTATCAAATTTTTTTCCCTTGAAGAAAATGGGCCATGGATCGAAACAATTAGTAATCTGTAGGTGCGAGGTCTGGACTATGTGGTGGATGAGGCAGGAGTTCAAACCCATGAAGTTCTGTATACTTTTCTGCTGATTGTTGAGGAGTAAGTTCGTGAGGGACCAGTCTACAGTTTTTTTCACCTTCCCCATGGAGAGAAGATGGCGACTAACAGTATCTTTTGACACACCACACTCCCTGGCAAGTTTGCGAGTACTTTTGGACGGATTTGACTCAACAGCTTTCTTCAGAACCTCATCAATATCCATTAATGGCTGCCCAGAGCCCTTCTTCCTTTCCAACATCGTATCTCCACTTCTAAATTTTTCAAACCACTGCCGTGCAGTGCGCTCTTCAAGGACACCTTCCTCTTCATATTTAATAATTTCATGAGTTGCTTCAGCGGTTGTGAAATTTTTTTTCCAGTAATGTCTTATAATTACGAGAATTTCATAGTACACTGTCTTGTTTCTTCTTTGAAATAAATAACTGAACTGAGGCTTTTTTTAAAGAAGTCCAGTGTTAGTAAACAAGCTTACAGAATGCTCTAAAGGGATTATTAAGTATTGTTAATTAATAAATACTATTAAGATATTTACAGACTTTTGAACTCTGGAATTTGATAAAACATCCTATTATTTAAAAACCCTATTAAACACCCTATACACCCTATTAATTTAAATTAACATTTCCTTCCGACATTTTTTGTCATTATGTTTACCTGATTTTTTTTTTTTTTTTTTTTTTTTTTTTTTTTTTTTTTTTTTTTTTTTTTTTTTTTTTTTTTTTTTTTTTTTTTTTTTTTTTTTTTTTTTTTTTTTTTTTTTTTTTTTTTTTTTTTTTAATCTTTTTGACTACACTATTGTTTTTTTTTACCATTCAATCTAAAACTTAGTTTTGGAATTCTTCCTTTATCATCCTTATTAACTATATTATTTCCATTATTCTTCTTAATTTTGTTTTAGTTAAGTTTCCTTAACTCTTTTAAGGAAAAATCTTTGATTTTTTTCTCACTTATTCTTTCTTACTATACTTTCTGCTGTCACCTCTTTAACCCTTTAACGGGCAGGCCAGGGATTTTTAAATACATTTCTTTATTTTTTTTCCTTTGAATGGCTATAGCTACACTAACACCCACTCATATATTATGAAATTTAAGGTTGAATAAAGGATATTAGAGATAATGAGTAGGATAATGTGTCGGACATTACGTCATTTATTGAGCAAAAGGCATTAAATATGTGTATTCTCCAGGATACATCGCCTGTTAAAGGGTTAATGATCATTTAATTTATCATTAAGGATTAGTATTATCTAGTTGTGTATTTACTATTCAATTTCTGTTTGGATGTGGTGTTTTACTTCAACTTTAAATTTTTGACTTTACGTATTGAAATTTTCAATCCAGCCGTTTTGCTTGTTCTTCAGATTGTTTTTTAACGTATACTTTAATTTTAACGTATACTACATGTACCTCTTTTATGACCATATACCCATTTTGATAACTATAAATAATGATACCCTTTGCGTGACAAAATAGCTCATGTTTATAATACTTAATAATACCCTTTTTTTTATTTAACTGTTGAAAAATATATTAAAAATAAAAATAAAGCCTGCTTATAATTATGTGCTAAATTCATATATTTTTGTATAATTTTTATACAATTATACAGATCCAGCCTATATTATAATATATACAGATTATATTATCAGATATGTATATATACAGATCCAGTATATATTATATAAAAATTATACAATCTATAATTTTTTCGGACTATTAAATCAAGATGCAAGTATTATGAAAATAATGTGATTACAAACTATCACTGCGGAAATACAAGAGGTGTAAAAAAGTATAATATATGTGTATGATAGAATAGTTACCTATAATAAAAAATATAATTGTTAAGTTATAAAATCATTTCTAATTGTAAATGAAACAGTAAGAGGCGAAATGGATTTGGACTGAGGAGCTAAAATATGAGTAAAAACGTTAGCATTCTATTTATTAAACAACTAGAGTACAAACATTTAATTTAAATTTTTAAATAAACTAACTTTCAAAACCAGTTTAGTTGTTTTGTTTTTTTTGTTTTATATATAGTTAACTATATTTACTTCTCCATTCCCTTTTCTTAACTCGTGTCATTTTACATAATGAAATAGTTTTGTATTTTTAAGTGATAAATCTATTAGTCGTGGCATACATCTTTATAAGACCAAAATTTCTTTTGTATTACTTTCATTCTTGTTCTCACTCTATTTTCTATTTATTCAAAACCTATTTATTATTACATACCTATATTAACATTGCCATGAAAGTTCTCTAGACTAGTAATTAAGTTCTATCTGTGATCACCGGTTATGCTTTGAAGGTATCTTTATTTTAACAATGTATAGTATGCATGAGTGTGTCTGTTTAGGTTACAAATGATTTAAACTGAGAGGGGCTGTAGCATTTTCAGTTATATTTATTCTCCATTTTTTGTTTGTACATCACTTCTTTCTATGTGTGAGCTAGTTCTTTTATGTGAATTGGATCTTTACTCCCTTAGTAATCACTTTTTCTTGTTTTATCCTGAAATATAGCTTAGACGTTTTTATTACTTTTTTTTTACTGTTGTGCTACCATTGGGTTTAAATTCAATCATACCAAAAATTTAATCATAGCTATTTTACAGCTAATCTCCTAAAATCAATCACCTATTTTAATAATGATTCAAGCTTTCAGTCATTTTTTAGTGAACCGATGATTGTTTGACTAAAAGAGTTAATTATTATAAAATTAGGTGATTGATTCCAGGATATTAGTAGTCAAATAACTATGACTAAATTTTGCATATCTCTGTGTTGGAATGCTATTTTTGGATAGTTTCTCTACAAATATTTTCATTTTATTACATTCTTACTACAGAATACTCAGTGTTTATATTTTTCGTACACAGCTTTAAAGGTGAATAAATAAATAATAAAATAAAAACTTCACTTTATGAAGTGTGTAAATTATTCTGATTTGTTCCCTGATGGATAAGAACCCTTAGTCTATACCTAGCATAACACTGAATACAAGTTGAGTTTGCAGTCTTCAGGTGATGGAGGATTATCTGTTTTATTAGAGGTGTAGTGAAACAAGTGTGTACATGTTATGCTTGAAACCTGATACAGCCAATAAAGTGATATCTGGAACACCGATGATAAAATTCAAAAAGCTTTTAAGTAAAAATAATCTTCACCCTATACCAGTGCCAATAAAATATATTAGAAATATAAGCTGCTGGGATATTGACAATTTTCGAAGAATTTCAGTCCATTCCTTTATCCTTGAAGTATCCAAGATGAGTCCAATTATATAATGTATGTTGACCATTCCTTGCAGTACCTTTGGTTTAGCCATTTACTCTTATGGAATATCAGACACTTGGATCTTTGTTTATACATAAATATTTTTATAATTTGATGATATGTATGTATATGTTATTCATATGAAGATTTAACAATGAAAATGTTTCTTACCTTACCTATCTTAATTTATCAATACTGCTCATCGGCGACAATAATCACTCATAGTGAAAGTAATTAAAATCAAATGCTACCATTACTAGATTATTTTTTTTTATTTTAAAATTCAGAAAAATATTTGTTTTTAACCCATTGCAACATGTAATTTATATATATATATATATATATATATATATATTTTTTTTTTTTTTTTTTTTTTTTTCTTGTTTTCCCTCTTACAGTAACCCTGTAAGAGGGTCCTGTATTTAAATATCTGTACATGCTCTACGCAATTAGCATATTACATGTATCTAACATGTTTAGTATTTTATAAAATATGTGAAATTTAGAATTTAAGTTTTTAGGATGAATTTTGAGTAGGTACAATAAGCAATGTTAAAAAAAAGAAACACAAAAAAATTAGGTGAAAATTTCATAACTGACAACACAAAACATATGTGAATAAACACAGAAGAAATAAAAACAAAACTAAAAACATCAATGAGTTCGTCTCCACGTCATTGGTCGTCTTCTTCACTTCTTTGGAGGAGTTCTAAATCACATTCAGTGATAAACTTTTTCATTTCTTTGAGATATTTTTTAAAAATATCCTTTTCTGGAAGGGTCCAATCATCTCCTTTTAATAGTATGGATTTTATAAGCTGTACTCTCTTGTCAAAAAGAGGGCAGTTGTATAAAATGTGATGAAAAGCCTGTTGTGTTTGTCTGTTGCAGTGGCATGTAGATGAATTAGTTAAATGACATTGGTTCAAAATTCTAATTTATATTTAGAATTGATAATTCAGTTTAGGAATTAAAAAATGCAGGAATAATAATTAATGATTTTTAGTATTTAATTAATTTTTTTGTTATTGTGAATGAAATAATTAACCTCTAACCTGTGATGAACTCTGTACCTGAAAATGGAAATAATTATTAGTAATTGGGGGAATCTTTTAGTGTAGGACAGGTCCCTACATAGAACATCCATTTTACAAAAACAGAAATATTCTATGGCGTTATAAGAAATTAAATGAATTAAATGGAAAAATAATTTTGGGATGCATTGCCCCCTAAGAATAATATAATTGTGTAGTAATATGGTACAATAGTCTGGCTATAGTAATTTCAGACAAAGTTTATTATAATTCATGTGAACATATGTGTAATATTTACAATGTATTGTATATTCACTATTTTCCCTCAATAGTGTCATTCATAAAAATGATAATTGAATAAAAGCTAATCATGTATATTTTTATGGGTTTTAGTGTTGGAAGGTTCAAGTGACTTTTGACATTTTAAAATGAATTTATTTGACAATTTAAAACAAAATAAATTATCAAAAACTCAGGTTCTACCTGACTGGGAAAGGCAATAGATTATGGATGTCTATCTATTATCTACTATTTTTCTCAGTTTACATTTTAGAATTATAGGTTCAGATTACCGTAATCATTAATTTAATTAAATTAACAATTAATTATAATTGAAATAAACAAAGTTATTGGAAAATAGGGGCTTCAAATGTGACTTGTTTTATTCTAACGATGATACTAGTTCCTCAACGGTAATTCCTAGTGACAAATGTTATTATCTAACAAAACATATTCTCCATTATATTTCTAATGTGGAAACTGTCGGCGAATATTCGATCCGAAGAACATCAAGATTTAGATTGTGTCAAAATGTAACATTTTTTATGATGTTTTAGTTTTTTCTCGCTATTTGTCCATTCAATAAACGTATTGTAGAGTGCATGAAATATGCGATTATTTTTTATCTCAGGGTTTCGTAAATAGTAGTTAAAAGATAAACGTACTAAAATTCCCCGCTCCTTTGGTGTGAGCTAACGGTGGGGGGGGGGGATAAGGTCCCATTTTTGGGTTTTTCGATTATATCTCGGAAACGGTGGGCTCTAGAAAAATATGTCACAAATAAAAATTAAAGGTAATTAAATTTCCTATAAAATTGCTTATATACATATTTGTCGAACTTACAACTGTTTTCGAGATATACGTTATTGAAAATGGTTAATGAAATTATAGGTTTCGCAATTAAATAATTTTTACCTTACTTTTGTCAAATATATGCTTCAAGTGCCAGGAACGTAAACGTGGAACGTTAAATAACATAATGTTAAACATTAAATAACAATCGAATTATGAAATGCTTATTTTTTTGACTGTCCGATTTCGTGTTTATCTGAAGACAATAAATTTATGTTTTGTTATTTCGGCTGAGACTCGGCTTCAAGATCGGGAGACCCTTCTAGGACACACTCGGCCTCATCAAAATAGGTACCATTAATTGGGGGAAAAACCTGGTCGTTGAGCCAGTATTTTAAGATGTTAAAGAAACATGGGATTTAGATATTTATGGCTAGAAGCAGTGTTTCGGAGCTAAAAAAAAATTTCCAAGAAAGAAAATCCAATACTTGAATAGGATTAGAGTTATTAACTGGTATGGGATAAGCTATAATTCATAATCTTCATGAAATAATACATCACTATATTTATTATTAAATTACTAGCGGTATTACAGAAACAGGATCAGGAGATTGTCTTCTTATATAATGTTATGGTAAAAGTTTATTTCTGCTGCCTCCATGATATTGGTTCAGATATATTTACCTGTTTTTAGCTTGTCTACTTGACAATAGCTTCCTAATTAATCTTCTTATCTCATCTTCCTGTTGGTAAAATAATCTTTATTAACTTATATAGTCAAGACACTAAGGGAAAAAATAAGTGAATCCAGAAAAGACATTGAGAATTTTTTTTGGTTATGGGGTGGTATTTTATTAATTTTTTTTTGTGTGTGATTTGATGTAGAAAAAAATTATAATAGTATTAAAAAAATACTGGTAACAATATCGAAGCACGATTACACTCCTGAAATTTCTTTTTTCTCGATTGTGACTATTGATGTTTTCGCTATTCATTTTTTCCCCCCATCCCCCCATACTGGGAAAATAACTTTTTTCACCCTTTTCATCACTTAGCAGCCCTTTTAATTACGCTCACGGATTCTAATAAAATGAAGTATGTTAATATTAATTTTTTATGCCTTATCACTTCGTGATTTTATCTAAACTTGAAGTAAACTATGATCACAATATTTTTTAGACTCATGTTTTATTTATATCATCGCCTCTTAAAAATGATCCATCGTAGTTTATACTATCATTATTAGGATAATAATAATTTCTTCCTTATCATTCCTACCATACTCACAATGTTTTATTACATATTTTGTTATATTACACTTTAGAATTTATACTAAATCTATCGTTTATTTGACGTAGTAACTACGCAATACTCAGTATATCGATATGTGAGTGCTGTGCGGGTTTGTTGATTTCGGCATGGTCAGGCTTCGATATCAAGCCATTATTAAACTATTTTTCTTAATTTATTTCTATGTCTTTTGGAATGCCGGATCCCCATTTATTACTTCGCCACCTCGAAAATCTTGGTATTGTCCAAAACAATTGTCATTTTTCAGTTTATCATTTTCAAATGCTACGTAGTAAGGTCCAAAATTTTCCGCCCTGGGATAGAAGGAAAGGTGAAAGGAAAAAACTGGCCTCACTGTTTTTCAATATATTCTCCTCTAATTTCAATAGCCTTAATACAAAGCTTGGCAACATTTCTATACCATGAAACGAATAATTTTCTTCCACCGCTGCTTGGAAAAAACGCGTAAAACTTCACTGCAGCAGTGAACTCGTTCCTGTTCTTGAGCAGCTGAAAGAATTTTTGGAACCCATCTTGCACTAACCTTGTTCATATGTAAATGTTCTTTGATGATCCTCAAAACAATTGTTTTTGAAAGCCCCAATCTCGCTGCTATCTCCTTGGTTTTCAGTCGCAGCAGTCAGACAGCAATTCAGATCCCACAAGTTGAATTGTTTCAGAAGTGACACCTTCCCATGGGCGACCGGGACGCGGGTCATCTTCTAGACGTTCCCTCCCTAACTTAAATAATTTTGCCCATTCTTTCACGGTGGAATACGAGGGGGAGGATTGCCCGTATACACAATCCAAGCGCTCTTTAATTTGCGCAGGAGTAAGACCCCTTTTACTATAGAATTTAATAATCGCACGGTACTCCAGTTTCTTTAAATTCTTTTGTAGAGCGGGTCTTATTACTGTGCAAATTAAAGAGCGTTTGGATTGTGTATACGGGCAGTCCTCCTCGTATTCCACCGTGAAAGAATGGACAAAATTATTTAAGTTTTGAGGATCATCAAAGTATAAAAAAAAAAAAACTTTTCTTGGTAAATCATGCCAAACATCCTTCACTTTTGCCAAGCCTATATATATCTCGGAAAGTGTACCGAATATGAAAAATGTGTTTAAAACGAAAGTTGTAGACAATTTCATTAACTTTAATTTATTAAATAGTCATACTTAATATGAAAATATGCCTTGCGACGCACAGTTTTCGAGATATGAGCGCAAAACCAAAATAAAAAGGACCTTCCGCGCTCCGCGCCCCCTTCTCCCCTCCTTGTTCCCAGGCCCGAAAACTCCAGGACTTTTAGTTTTACTTCCTAACTATCCTGAACATGTTTCCAAAGCAAACCCTTGGATTACAAGCAATGCAATCTACATCCTATTTCAGCCCTTCATTGACTGGACTATGTAACTTTCTTCTGGATACATGTAGGGATGCTACGATCTATCTCACGCTGAATTATGTGCAAAGCTGCAAAGACATCAGTTCTAATCCTCCAAGGCATGGCTGATAAAAAATCATTTAACAAAATAAAATCCCGAAATGAAACAGTACTGAGGATAAGCGAGGATAGGTTTGGATAGACTGGTTTGTACATCTTCATGGATCTAGGAAACTTCGACTTCTGGAGTCTCCCGCGTCAGGATATTTGACTTACAGAATCTCGGGTGTTGTATAGACAAAAATTTTACTCCGAGTTAGCGATTGTTTATTTGAGCAAACGAATACAATATATAATATAAAACGTAATCGAGAAATGGGGTTCCCTTCGACTTACCGAGTTTTTCGACTCTACGAGTTTCGACTTATTGAGTGTTGACCATAGATTAAACATGATTTGATGAGAAAATATTTGAACAATAACAGTTTCCTTTGATTGTGGATGGGCCTCTTATTGTCGGCCTCCTCTCTCTCGCCCCGCCTCAAGGTGTGCCGGTAGCCTGACGGGAGATTACCGCTGTGTGCCCTGCCTGCATCTGCACTACTATGGCAACTAATTGGGTAGTTTTTTCCCTAAAGAGATAAATCATGCCTCCTTAGATGCTATATCTGACAACAGGTGCCTCCTGCCAGTCTCATTCACCTGGGCCTCAGGTAGGATATATGTTAATTACCTTAATGTGTCTAGAACTCTTAGCCTGTGACAAAAAACTTCCTGACCTAGATATGATATTTTGACCGAAACCAACTGTCGTTTCTTGCCTCGATAACGGATAACGAGAAAAAAATATACACGAATATTTATAGGTTCCAGGTTTAGTCTTGGTTTCCAATTAATTTTGAATCCATCCCTTTCAACTAGGTTCTGAACCCCTCTTGTATCTAATTTTTAATTTTTTTTTTTTTTTTTTTTTTTTTAAATGGATAATACTGTAATTTGTGTAGTCATTATTTCTGAAGTGTTACTACTATTTGAGTAAACTGTAATTTATTATTAGTATATCTAATTCAATTTCTTCCCCCTAATGATTCATACTGATCTGTCTCTATTGCGCGGTTAGTTATTTTCCTCGGATCTACGTTACAGCAAGAATCCTCTATAATACTTTTTTGAAAATGTGGGGCTAGTAAAAGGACTAGTACCGAGGGAGTCGGTTCCCCACCGTTAATTTCCCTACTACATACTCGGATAAGAGAACTCGCGCCATAAGGGCAACGAACCGGGCACGAGGCGGGGCACGCAAGTTCCGGCCGACATGGCTCGTTCCGAACGAGTAAGTCCAACGGAGCCGCCGTAATATAACAATTACTCGATTAGGAATTAAATTATTCTTTGCCGATGACGGGGGGCGGGGGCAGGTCCCAGCTGGTGCAGGTGGTTAAAGCCTTCCACCTCGCCATGTGTCAACCTGGCGATATAGGCAACAAGTTTTTGGAAAGGTAAAATCTAGGAAGTAGGAAAAAAAAAAAAAAAACTATCAAAGTAAAAATAATAATAATTTTTTGGAAGGTGTTGAAGGAAAATTTATTTATTGCATTATAATTATAATCTTATAATATAATGTATCATATATTTGTGAATGTTTTATCGATAATGTGTTATATTGTATACTTAAAATGGAAAAAGTAGAAAAAATAATTTATTAAAATAAAAAATACTATTAATAGGCGGCTGGAGTACTATGGGCACCTGAGAATGGATAACAACTGGCTTACCAAGATTTCGCTAATTAAATGCTATAAGACTCCAAGTCTGTGGCTTAATGAAGTGCATAAAGACCTAGATTATGTTAGAATTCCTGACCTTGGTATACTGGATCGGTTGAAATTTAGAGATATGGTGAAATCTTAACCCAAAAGTTCAAAGCAGTCGATAACCCATAGCGGAAGAGAAAAAGGAAAAACTATTAGCTGGCCTCAGGAAATATTGGGAACAAAAGATAGCATCCAAAGGAACTTGGATGATGGGCTTAAATCAATAATAATAATAAGATTAAAATACTATTAGCTATGAAAAAAACCCTGTATCACCATAACTCATGATGGGTGTTACATGCAATAATTAGGCAAGTATGTACTTTTTCCAGATCAACGGTTGTAAAGCTTTAACCGAAATGACGCTATCGGGGTGATCAGAAATTTTGCTGTTATTATATCCTCACTGATTATAGTCACGATTTTAGGAGAATTTAAAGATCTAGAACGATAGCCATGAATGCCGATGGTTCAAAATCTCTTAGCATTAATTCGGCATATAACACTGCTTTAAATCGTTGCGTAACAAGCAGAAACTTAGCTGCAATTCCTTAAACGATATCTTCGAAAGGGTCAGCCATTTTAGATTCACATCGTTCTCTGTGATGGAACTTAGTTTCTCCACTAACTGCCTGATTTGAATTAAACGAGCATGGAGTGAAGAAAGAGCGGCGGTATGGCATCGGTGGAAGCACATGACACATTTACAGCTGTTTCAAGAAAGGTATTGAAGTTTATTTTATTTATTTATTTTTTATAGTTGATTAAGGGCTTTCAACTTTGATTTTCTTCACGATCGACGCAATGATAAATGTAATAATAATAGAGCTTTTGTGTGCTACGAAATTTTTGTTTTAAAGGAAATGAAAGAAGCATCATTTGGTCAGAAGTGTCATTCTTGCGTGTGTGGCTAATGAAACAATGCAAAAGATAGATGAACGAGAAACGCTAGAAGATTCGCTCTATTGTACAGACATATATCCTTGTGACTTCAGTCTTTCTAACCAGCGTTGTTCTCCAAACGTTTGTTCATTTGGATCACTTTTTACAATGGTGAAACAAAGCTCACAATGCAATCTGAAAGTGTGTTTCTGGGGTTGGGGAGGGGTATTTAAAAAAAATGAGTATTTCTATCTTTGGAGATGTAGATTGTTGGACTAGGCAATCATAGATACACAGCAATTCAAAACAATATTTTAATTTATAATGCCGACGTTTCGACTTCATCAGGGTTTCAGAGAGGGAGGTGAACAAACTGAAACAACAAAAAACAAACTCTCAGTTTGTTCACATCCCTCTCTGAAACCCTGATGAAAGCTCGCAATGCAAGTCGAAACATCGGCATTATAAATTAAAATATTATTTTCAATTGCTGTGTATCTATGATTGCCTACCCCAACAATTTACATCTGTAAATACTTCACAGTCAACTAATACCTTATGAACTTCTATCTTTGTTTTTAAATTTCAAAAACAAAAAGTTTATGTTTATATGCACCTTTGTATTTTAACTTATATTGTCCCATCTTTCTTATTGTATAATTTCTAAGTTAATATCATGTATTGTAGTACATTTAAAACTCTTTAAGTCGAAGTTGAAGGATTAACAAATTTACTTTGTTATACAAAGACTTCTATCCCTGGTTGCCATGGCTAATAAAAAAACAATTAACACAATAAACTTCTGTCATGTCCCCGAAATGAAGCAGTACGGAGGATAGGGTTAAGATTTTTACAGGTTCTTGGTTATTGGAAACTTCGACTTACAATGGTTTTTGCCTCCAGCCTCAGGAAATTTGATTTAGAGTTTCTGGGTTGGATAGAGAATACATTTTCTTTGAGTTAACGATAGCTGGTTCGAGGAAACGAAAACAATAAATCATATAAACGTAATAGGTAAATGGGGTTCACTTCGACTTTTGAGTTTGACTGTATTCAAATTTGAATGATTTTCATAAATCAGCTACTAGGAGCATAGGTTTATAGAATCACATTGCTAAGACTTCTCACTAGTTTTATTATCTTTATGCAACCATAGGATCTAAAATACAATGTTATGAATTTCTTGCGAACTACTTTTGTCCAAAAAGCAGCATCGAGCGCCCACTTGTTCACTGATACCACAGATATTCTATTGCCATAACATGTAAATATATACATTTATATGTTCTCACGATAACATCCGCTGTTACCGTGATCAATGTAAAAACAGTGACCAGAGGAAGTGTCTTGGAGAAGAGGCGTGTGCCGGAAATGGACCTGTTGCCAAATACCGGAAGGAGGACATCGTTAGTGATAAACAAAAGCAGCTGTTCGGTGAAAGAGTGAAAGCTTTTTTTTTTTGCGTATTTATTTGTTTTTCTATTTTTATGTCAGTTATTTATACCCTATTTCACTTCATCATATTTTATTATTTAATTTATGTTGCTGGATTGATTATTCAAAATAACTTTTTCAGGAATGTCGATAAATTATTATTATCGATATTCTAATGAAATTATTTTATTAAAATAGTCGAATATTAATAGTTTAGAATAATGTTAAGCGTAATTATTGTGAAAGGAAATTTTAACATTGACTAAATCAATATGGTTGTAAATTATAAGGTAATAATAATAATATATGGTGCAACTGATAGTTCAATTTAATAATAAAAAAAAAAAAAGAAATATATAAATTATAATAAAATAGTAGATATTAATAAAAAATAAATTTACAACTGTAAATAAAAATATTTTATTCTTTTTACCAAACTCATTTATCACTATTATTTTTTTCACTATTAGTTTGAACATTATACAGCATGTTTTACTAATTTTTAATTTAATTATCAATTAAAAAAAAAAGAAATGTATTTTATTTATGATGTTCTTTAAGTGGTTGATTCCTTAAGTTATGGGATGAGGTGAGGGCTCTAACCATGCAAAAGTAAATTGTTTTGTCCTTAATTTTTTTTTCAAATTTAATATTATTTATTTTTTCCCCAATTGCTCAACAGGTATCCATCCTCCAGTAGCTTCCGCCAGTCTGTTCTTTGTTGACCAGCTCTCCTCCACTCCGTGACTCCCAGAATCCTCCTAACATCCTCTGCTACGTCGCGACGTCCATCCATCTGATACAGGGTCTTTCTCTGCTTCTGGTCCTGTTTATATCCAACATGGCCGTTCCAGCTCAGCCTTCCTAGTCTTATGTGTCTCACAATGTCTTGTTCTCCTAGGAGGTTATACACTTCTTGATTAATTCTTCTGAGGTTGATTTGTCCGACTAGCTTAGAACCATAAATACGCCGCAGAATTCTTTTTTCGAAATCCTATAGGCTTCGTTCGTCGAATTCCTCTGAAAACTGGGAAAGGTAGGGGTCCGCTTTAGGATTCTTTTATTTTGCTCTCCCGCATCAAACAACTCATGGCTCGAATAGATAATAACTAATAGACAAAAATGTTGTGAAAACTAGCTAACGGGAATAAAGCGAGCTGTGCCCATGGTTTAATGACAAGGTGGATGCTTGGAGTGCCTTCGCCAGAGAGCCTGACACAGCATAAGTTGAGGGACAGAGCTCGCTCATTAGGTCCCCATTGAGCCAGAAGTGGGTATCATCACCTTATATTGTATACCATCATCCATATTGCGTGTTCACCATATTGGGGTAGAATTGCGTCACTATTGTCTCCATATAAAACAATATTATATGAATTAATTTATAATATAGTACTGCCTGTAGTGCATGTCATATCTAGTATTCGAAAATAGCGTTATTGTATTAGTCAAATAAATGAATTTAAATTTATGAATAATTAAAAATCTCGTGGGTTTTATGTCAACAAGATTAACAATAACCTTAGCCTGTGTATATTTATTTATATATATATATATATATATATATATATATATATATATATATATATATATATATATATATATATATATATATATATAGATAGAGAGAGAGAGAGAGAGAGAGAGAGTGTGTGTACTTAATGGATGGTGGGCTTACTGACCTGGAGTTGCGGGGCGCCAATCTTAGTATGGATCTCAAATCTATATCATTACCAACTGGATGAGTACCAATGCTAGGAAAGGTTTATTTTGTATTTTTTCCAGTTCTAAAGAGGATTCTATGGGATTGGGGGATCAAAACGTTAATAAAACGAAAATTAAAAAGCAAACATTGTTTTAAAATGTGTACATAAGAAGTATTACCCAATTATATATGAGAGAGTTGTGTATACACAGACACATGTATCTTTTTTCATGTATTGAAACTTACAACTGTGCAATGCTATACATCTAGTAAATCTAATGAATTACTGATATAACATGACAAAAAAACCTATGGATAAATTACCCATAGGTATTTTCTAAACAATAAGTTTTATATTAGAAGAACTCGCAGGCCATATTCTTTTCAAATGTTTCGGAGGATCATAAAGAATCACATGACAAGCCTGTTGAGAGACCATTGGATTGAAGTAGATATGGAATTTAATATGAAAAGTTAGCGTCTGTTTTGGACTAGATTAGCAACTTTTGATATATTAAGATCACGTATCATTTTACACGTATTAGTTTGTTTGTGAGGAGCATTGTAAATTTTACAAAGGATTTGGGAATGCAACGACTGGATACAGTGCTTAAATAATTAAACATACGCCTTTTAAAAATTATTTACTCTAATATAATCTTACAAAACATATTTTAGCACTTTTAAATGAAATATTCATAAAAAATTGTGAGATTATAATAATTGTATATATAGGTTATAATTAAACAGCTGAGAGAGGGCAGCCGGGTATTTAATATAGAAAAGGGGCCTTTTAAAGCGGCTGTTAGCTTTGTCCTAGTCCATTGTTTTCATTGTCCCCCGATAGTTTTCAATAGCATTGCATCCATTCATATTTAAAAGGTTTGTTTAATAAAAGTGTACTTTTAAAACTTGGGCTCTTTTTATCTAGAAGTTTCGCCGTACCTTCTGTAGTTAAATTTTTATTAATTATGATTGCCGTAGTTCGATTGCTTATCTATCTGTGTACTATCGAATAAATATAATTATTTACGTTTGTGCTTGTCCTCATCGTCATATCAGGTGTATTACAATGCTAAATATGTATCAGGTGTGATTTTTTGAATTTCCCATATTCTATTTTAGGTGACTTTTGAACAATACGAGAATGACCAAATGCTGAACGATAGTAATAAAATTGCCCGAAAATTTCGGACATAGATATGTCTTTTGGGCGTCTATAGTTTTCTTGTGTAAGGTTTCTTTCACTCTTAAAAATGTAACATTTTGAAGCGCTTTAGCCCTGCCAGCAGGGTGTTGCTCTGATCGAAAATTTGACGACAGCTTCCTTAGCAGAACATTATTGAAGTATTTTTTTATACAGTCAAAACTCGATAAGTCAAAGTTGAAGGGTATTTACTTTTAAAATTTACTTCGAGTTAAAAACTTTTGGCACATCGATTTTACAAAAAATATTTTTTCGAGTTGTCGAGTTATTCCTATAATATATGTACGGCGCACAGTGCTTCGAACATAGAGTGAGGGTGGACAAAATTCGCAAACCTTAAAAATCTTATAGTAAATTACAAGCTGAACAAAAAATTTCCTATGAACATGGGTCCGCAAATGCACTTATAAAAAGTTATGGCAAGTTAATTGTAAAAAAAGCAACTTTTTTTTTTTTCCTATGGTAGCAAAATGAAATTTTTGGTGCAAATTTTTAATACTAGCGTAAATGTTGCGTTTCGAGATACATTAGGATGTGTTTGAGTTAATGAAGAAGATAAGTAGTAAATGTTTTTTTTTTTTTTTTTTTTTTTTTTTTTTTTTTTTGGAATTAAAGTAAAACGCTTATTTGTTCTAATATTTTTTTATTTTAACAGTAGGGACCTACCCAGATCAGCCTATACTATTTGTATTAGCAATTAATATAGCAATATTATTGCTCAGATTAGAGGCGATATTGCTCATCATCAGATGGACGGTTTTCAAAGTCCGTCCCCTTTGGGGTAGGTAGCCCCGCAAATGAAACCCATATGCATGGTGTTTGTTCCAGATAAAATGTTGGTATTATTTTTACAGCTTTTATGAACACTACCATCCAACATTGTGAACACTTCAAAACTAACCGTGTAAATTTGATTGCTTTCAAATTTAATTTGAAAGGTTTGGAGGTGGCAAATTTTATCTTTCATTGCCGTTTTCTCGTCACGTATTAGATCTAGCAATATATGGTCGAAGATGAACGCAGATTTACCTTCACGCAACATTTCCATTCCTCACTCATCAATTTCAGAGCCACCATAGCTATTAAACAAAATATTCATCAGTGATTGATGCATTTTTAAACATTTGTTTATAATCGTTATGACCGAAACTGTTATCGAACCCCATTTACATTCAAGTTTGAACTCATTACCCTTCTCCAAACTTGCAATTTTTAATACGCTCTTTACTGTTAGTTGCAGGAGTTCTTGTAAATTTATCCAAGCGCTAACTTCACCAGCGATGATATTATTAGAAAGTTGGTAATTTTTCGTAAACGTTAATGAATAGAAACTAATAAAGCAGTCCATATGTAAACCATACCGTATTTTCTATCGGAAATTCATAAATCCATGCATAAAGCTAGAGCTTGGAAAGGACTTAACGATTTCGTTCTAAGACCTAAGATTGTCTAGACATCTCTGCAGCAAAATGTAATTCAAAAGATGAAGCGTTCAGAATAAGATCCTTTACTCGCTTTTTCTGTTCCTTTTTTTTTTTTTTTTTTTTTTTTTTTTTTTTTTTTTTTTTTTTTTTTTTTTTTTTCCTGGTTTTCTATTGAAATATTCTTCGAAAAGGATTTCCGTCCTTCCGCGTGTTCGGTTTTGGCCTGGTTTTTGACTGCTCTTATTTCGGGAATAGTTGGCAATTCAAAGTTCCTGCTAAAGTCAAGAGGCATATTCCTGACGAAATATATCACAACTCCTGTCGACCTCATTCAGTTTTTAATGGGATTTGAAGCAAAATAACCAACTAATTGTTGATATTTCTATTTCCAATTGGTGGTTAGACTCTTCCACGTCCTTCAACGAATTTAGTTTATAAGTGACTGCAGCTATTTGATGTGATTTTTCGTGGGAAAAACATATTTCAGCAAACTGGCCATTGGCCTAATTTATGCTTTCTTAACAAAAAAAATAAATAAAATAAAACAGTCCCGGCGCAGTTAAAGTTTATTGCAAATTAAAGCCTATATACCTAGCAACAAAAATATGCAATAACTACAAAAGGATATTTGAGGATTTTTTTAAAAGCCTCTTCAAAGTTTTAATAATTTTCAAACTGGCTAACGAAACTTTACACGCATGAAATGAATATAATAAGTGCTCAGCTTACCAATTAGAGTAGTACATTTTAAAATAGATTGTACTTTACCTGTATATTTCAGAGATGAAAATGGTTATTTTTTATCCAATGAGATGTGAATGGAACAAAATATAACTTGCGGCTAATATCATATAAATCGCAAAACGAAAATTCCCCTGAAGTTTTTCGATTGTATAGACTTAAACAAATGTGTAAACAATGTGATAATCATACTAAACAGTTGTCTAAGGTGTATTTAAGAATATCAAAAGGTAAACAGCTCGATAATATTATACACTATAACTTATAATATTATCTTATAATATTAACTATAACTTATAACTATTACACTATAACTTATAATATTAATCACTATAACTTATAAAATATTATACACTATAGCTCGATAATATTATACACTCGATATAATATATACACTATATTATATCGATTTTTGATTTTTGACCATTGTCGAAGCACTGTGCGGCGTTTAGCAGATGGGAGCCAATTCACAAAATATACAAAAATGTGTTTGAGGTGGTTTTGGATAGGATTAGTGCTTACTATTTTCAACAGAAAAGCCAGAAAAACTATTTGAAATAGAATGCGACGTATTTATTTCAAGAAAAAAAACCAAACTATTTAAGATTTTCAATGAAAATTGAGCCTTCTGTTAAATGTTGTCCATATATAAGGGCAATTAATTTTACAGTATTTAATTACCTTTAAGAGGGTAAATAATTTTACAGTATTTAATTAACCTTAAGAGGGTAATTAATTTTAGTAGCATAAGGGTAAATAATTTATTGCATGAAAAATTAACAGATAGCAACCGGATATTGATAATAATACACAAAAAAAACAATAAATTCCATAATTAAAAATAGCCTGTAACTTTCTTCTGCGTATACGTAGGGAGGGATACGACGATCTATCTCACGCTGAATTACGTGCAAAGCTGCAAAGATATCAGCTTCTACCCCTGGTAGCCAGGGCTGATAAAAAAACAATTAACACAATAATCTGTCGTCCCCGAACTGAAACAGTACTGAGGATAATGGTTAAGATAGACTGCTTTGTACATCTTCTTCATTGTTGGAAACTTCCACTTATAGAGCCTCGGGGGTTGGATTGACAAAAAAGTTACTTCGTTTTAACGATTGTTGGTTCGGGAAAGTTTTAACTTTGACTTAGTGAGTTTTTCGACTTAATGAGTTTCGACTTATTGAGTTTTGACTGTATATCATTTGACGCTACTGGACCTACTGTTTAGGAGCTATGTTGGTTTGAATGAAAAAAGTAGCGTTTCACCTTCATATTTTAAGTGTTGGAGATTTTTTGACAAACTCAAGTTCTTTTGAGATTGATCCAATTGAAAATTTGTCGACAGTTTCCTTAGCAAATATTTAATGGAGAATATTTTTGTAATATAACATTTGTTGCTCGCAAATCAGAAGCAGCAGATATTAGTTCAGTAGAATACCAGGTATGCAAGTTTAAAATGTCGTTTATTTCTTAAAATATATACACAGTAATTTAAAAAAAAGTATAATATATTTTATTCAAAGTACTGACCCTCGCTTTCTACACATTTTGCCCATCTTTCGGGCAATATATGGATACCATTCCAAAAGAATGCTTCATCTTTATTTGAAATCCATTCATCGAGCCATTTTCGTACGTTTTCGAAATTGTTGAAGTGTTGCTCCGCCAATGAGTGTCCCATCGATGAGAAGAGGTGATAATCAGAAGGCGCCAGGTCAGGTGAATACGGCGGGTGGGGTAGGAGTTCCCAACCAAGCGAAGAAATCGTTTCCTTAGTTAATCTGGCTGAATGTGAAGGAGCGTTATCATGCTGAATGACTTTGGCGTGCCTGTGAGCCCATTCTGGGCGTTTTTCGATCAATGCGTGACTCAAATTGATCATTTGTTGTCGGTAGCGCTTGGTATTGACTGTTTCGCCGGGTTTGAGAAGCTCGTAGTAGACTACTCCCTTCTGATCCCACCACACACACAGCATTGTCTTCTTCCCAAAACGATCCGGTCTTGCACTCGATGTGGATGGTTGTCCTGGCGTTACCCATGATTTTTTTCGTTTGGGATTCTGAAAATAAATCCATTTTTCATCGCCAGTTACAACTCGATGCAAAAAACCCTTTCTTTCGTGGCGTAAAAGCAGCATTTCGCACACAGTTTTTCGTTTTTCCATCTGTCGTTCGTCCAATTCATGTGGAACCCATTTTCCAACCTTTTGAATCTTTCCCATAGCTCTCAGGCGATCGGAAATGGCTTGCCTAGTGACATTCGACTGTTCTGCCATCATTTGTTGGGTTTGGGTATTGTCTTCGTCTAATAAAGATTGCAATTCGAAGTCCTCAAACTTTTTGGTCGATTTTCTCGTTTTTGATCAGTAACATCAAAATCACCACGTTTGAAACTTTGAAACCAACGTTCACATGTCCTGACGGTTGGAGCAACATCGCCATAAGTCTCAACAAGAATTCGATGACATTCAGATGCCTTTTTCTTTTGATTAAATAAGAAAATCATGACATGCCGCAAATGCTCTTTATTTGGCTTAAAATTAGACATTTTTAACACCAAAGAAAGGTATGATACGTCCACGTAAACGACTTAAAAACAACTGACTTTTGTAAACAAATGACTAACAAACAAAATAGCGTTTAGAGATAAGCAAATCCTTCAATAGGCTAAGAGCGCATTCTATTGGAATTAAAACGACATTTTAAACTTGCATACCTGGTATAGATAGAGATATCCATGATCTATAATTTTTCTCAGTCAGGGAAAAATTTGTGTTTTTTTAATTAATCATCTCGACCATCTTGGATTCAGTGTAAATACTTTTTTTCGAACCTAGTGAAAATTCAGGGTTTTCTCATAAGGCATTATTACAGTTGAAACAATGATAGTTGTAACGAACTTTCCAAAAAAAAAAAGAATGAAAAATTCTTGAAATACCCAGACAGCTTTCCAAATCTGATCCCATTCCAGAAAACTCATTAATTCTTAGCCCGAACCTTTTTCAAAGTACTCGAACCTTTAAAGTACTTTGAAAGACCCTTTTTACCAAAATTCCTCCACGCATCTGACACATGAAGAGCAGTTGACTTTTAACCGTTTCTAGAATTTTAAATGAGCTAAACCCTTTTTGAAGGTATTCCATTATTGAAGAGCTTTGTTGAATGACTGGATGAATATTAAAAAATAAAGTAGCATGTTGAGTCATAAAAAAAAAAAAAAAAAAAAAATACTTGATTTGATATTAGCAAACATATACCTATTTATACTTTCGCCAAAGTGTCGGCCATACCATTGATGGCCATCACCAGGGCAGATAGAAAATTATTAAAAAATAAATAAAGCAACATAATGGCACTTTTTTTATATGGCCGAAACGTTAGCACAAAAATAAAAATATGTTTAGGATTGATGAATTAATTGCTACTTTTATTGGGATTGTAAAACTAGTTTCGAATGCTAAACATTCATCTTCATTTCTAAAACATACAAAACTTTCAACACATCAGCACTATATTACATGGATTATATATACTAAAGTTTTCAAAAATGTAAGACAAGAAATGAAATATTGGTACTCATCTGAGGAGATCTTACAGATATCTGAGGGTCTTTTGCACTTGTTCCCCGCATTTAATTTTGAGTTTATTATCATATGTTTAGGTTACGAGTAGCCTTCCCAAACGTAATAACATGTCAATGAGAGATCGTTTGAATTGTTCCTATTATTTAATAATTAAATAAAAAACAAAAAAGAAATTATTATTATATGTGACATGTCTTTGTTCGATTTAATTCGTTGAATAAATACATACGGAAAAGCGATAGAATTTCTTCAGGAAAAAGGTATTTTTCGAGTGTTATTTATCGAATAACACTTAATAAAATATTTAAATAAATAATTAAATTTTTTTAAAATTTGTTTTTGTAATTTTTTTGTTTTTTATTTAATTATTTAATAATAGGAACAATCAAACGATCTCTCATTGACATGTTATTACATTTGGGTTACTCGTAACCTAATCATATGATAATTAACTCAAAATGAAATGCGGGGAACAAGTGCAAAAGACCCGATAAGTGAAATATATCCAATAGACGTGTATCCAATAAATAATTCCAATAGAAGTGGCAATTAACTCATCAATTCTAATTGTGTTGATCCTTCTATACCATCATGCGTACATCAAGTAAAAATATGTTTGGTTGTATCATACATTGCATTTTTTTTTTTTTTTTTTTTTATGAATGGTCCCTGGCAACATCCTACTCTATATAGAATTCCATTGCTGTATATTGTATATTATTTGTAATGTTAGTATTGATGTCATTAGAACTGAAAATGTTAGATAGAGGTTAGACTTACCATAATCCTTCCAACTACGTCTCGATCAGTTATTTACCTGTACCCTCTTGGTTGAATGTTGATTACTTCTTAGACTTCGCGAAGTTCGTTCATCTAAATTCTCCAGTTGATTCATGCTTGTTTTGGTCCAATTTTCAACGCGATACTTTTGAAAAACAGAAGGCTTGTATTATTACTTTGTTACTGCTTAAAATCCGGTACCAATGATGATTGATCTTCCTAGAAAACTTTTATTCCTTCATAAAGAATGTTATATCATGATTATACCTCAACACAATAAAATACTTCCACAACTCGATGAACAGCTGACCAAGAAGGACCCCCCCGAAGTCCGTTGCAGCGGGGTGCAAGATGAAGAGAGTGCACAAGTAACAAGCTCTTTGAGGCTGGAAAGACGTTGGCCCCTTCTTGAGCACGTGCGACCGTTAGGGGGGCACATGCCAGCTACAATGACACCCCTCTCCTCCGATATATTACATCTTCCAGTCCCCCTCTCCCGTCATCAAAGAGCCCAATAAAAAATTTTATCAAAACTGGATTTTTTCACCAGGACTGGCTTCTTTCAAAAAGCTACACCGCCCGAGGCCACAATGCACCTGGCTGAGGAGGGCGAGGAGGGTGCACTTCACTCCCAGTTGTCAGATCCATCGGGTATTAACAATCGATATGCCTTGTGGTGCAGCTTTGCAACAGATCGATCCATCAAAATAGTTGGGCAATAAGGCATGCCCTTTCACATTTCACGTTAAATCTTTAATGAAGTCGAATATTTAATTATTTCTATGATGTATTTGATTTTTTTAAATTCATTTTTTATTAGAGCCTCTAAATTATCCTTAATGCAAAATAATTTTAATTATTATTATTTAATGATTTTTTAAGTTAAATTTAGTCTTTTTTGCAGCGTTTTCCTTCCAGCAGTAACCCTGTCGGAAGGGATTTTATTTTTTTCTGTACACACCATACTTGTACAAAGTATACAATGTAAATGTAATTATTATTTTTTATTTGATAATTACTTTACATATGCATATAGATGGTACATGTGTCGAAAGGTCAATATTAAAAAAAAACAAAGAAAACAAGAAAAATGAAATAAAATAAAGAACAAGAAGTTATATATAGAAAAATTTATAAATATTTAGTGGTTTAAAGATATTTCATATTTATGTCCTCTCTTTTTGTATGGAATTTTTAAGAAATATTTTGAAATTTTCAAATAAATTGTTAATCAAACATTGACCATCCACCGGCCAATGTCCTAGTTTCTGTAATGTTTTTATCTGTAGTGTAGTTTTATAGTCAGTGAGTAGTCTGCATTCATATACCTATGAGGTGGTGTATATTTTGTTCTTATGTGAAATCACAAAGACTTAGGAAAGAATCTCTTATTTTGAATTAATAAAAATAACTGTTTGCTGCCGCATGTTCTGTGATCCCTTGTGTAATGTAGAAGTTAGTCCATGACTCTGATTTAATGTAGGTCCGTAAGTTTGGGATAAAGAATGTATATGTCTTTCCTTGTGTGTTATGTTCCAACGTGTCTGCCACTGGTCTACAGCTTGTGTTTTAGTTAAATTTATTTTATTTTTTTGTATAGATTTTTACTTTAACATATTTTGTTTAGTTTAATTTAAAAAGAAAAAGGAGTTATGATAAAACGATGCCATATTTAAACCGAACAAATAATGGGCACTTAAGGTTTTATCCGGATCATTCAAAGGTGTTTAAAATTACTGTTTTTTCTTTCAAAAGTGAAAATGTCCACTTCTGGTCGAATGTTCAAAAAAATATTTGCAAAGCATAATATTCTTTAGTAGACATCTATCTAGGATTTAAATTATATGATTGTTTTGGATTTGAAACGGTAGGGAGAGGACTAACGTAGTTTTTTTGCTGTGGACATGGTTAGTTTTGAAAGAGAACTCTTCAATTATTCTGTAAATAGATCTTAAGTGAAATAGTATAATTTATCGTTTGTCACCATTAATTAATCTCTATTGCTAAAAAGAACTTATATTTTACCTTTTTCCTACATGACACCTCCATATTAGTGATTGCTGGTTTGTTCATTTTTATATAGAAAAAATATTTTAATTACTTCTTCATCACGAAAAATGACATCAAAGTCGAAGAATTAAGATTAATCCCATACATTGCTTTTACTTTACATCGAAAACCTTTTACATTGATGTGTACCTTTCAGTGGTTTATAACAACGTACCGTAGAACAAATCGGTTATCTCTGATTCCTCCTCGACAGGAGACTCAGATGAAATTTTTCATTTAAGTCCTGAAAATAAACATCGAATATATTATATTATAACACGGTCATTACTAGTCAGTTTGTATTGGACATTAGTGCTTTGAGCTATAATGGTGTTCAAATAAACTCTTGAATTCTTATCGTATATGATTCCACTTATCTAATACCTCCTAACATAATTAATTTGTTGCCTGTATACAGTGCCTTTGAGGCATTAATCTGAATACCAAAAGTGATCCTGAGGATTAAAGTAAATGAGGCATCCATTTCCTCAATAGCTCGTCAAAAACCTCTATATCTCTTATAATATATTAAATTTAATGAAATTTTGAGTCAAAAATACTATTTTTGTTATTATATACTGTTACGGGCCACTGGAGGTAGGACTAATCAAACTACAATTTAAATACTAAGCACTAATTTATTTACAACTTAATAAATACAAATAGGTCCCATAAGCTACTTAATCTAATAAAAATTATATTTTGGTCTAACTTATATATAATTACACCAATATGTATATTACACAATACTTATCTTTAATATCTTAATACTATGCGTCACAATTATACATAAGATTCTATTACACTGACACACAGAGACTGTTACTACATTTACTGACACTAACTCACTGAACTGCCACTGACACCTGACTGATCGTTACTTGATCACTGAAACATGGATACTGCCTAGACACTAGGCTAGAAGTCGGTCTATTTAAAGCTACGCCGAACATTCGAGATCGTTCTAGCCAGGTTACAGGTCTAGGCCCCTCGAGCCCGCCGTGACCCTTCCAGCTACCTGCCACCCGCCCACGGCACCGCCAACCTCACCTGACCGTAACAATACTTTAATGGTATTTACAACTTTATACAATATATGTAGTATAAATAAATGTGAGTTGAAATGATTACAATCATATGTCAATGACTTGTAAAGAATTACCTGTTAGTAGCACTTCAATAAATGTTCTACATTAGAAGGTCAGTAGGCCATCTTCTTTTCTTATTTTGTCGTGGAAGCACAGATATCTTGTTTGGGCTAGATCTGCAACATATGGGACATTTAGATCCTTATGGACAAGTTTAGTCGTGACATAATTAAGGTTTGAGGATTTCACGAAGGATTTGAGATTTTAATGATGGGTTTAGTGGAATGTTTAGTGGAGCCCCCAAAAAATACTAGTATAAAATTATATAACTTATATGTTGTTATAATATATAGGTTCATGTATAAATAAATAGGAGTTATTCCTAGGAATTGATATTACTAGTATAAAATTATGGGATGAAAATTGTAAATAAACAAAGGAAAACACCCGAGAGAAAAAAAAACAGAGAGAAGAGATATTTATAGCAAGAATGAGCATTGGCAATACTTGCATGTAAAGATCTACTCACTAGTAGAACTTCAATAAAATTTCTATATTAGAAGGTCTTTTAGCCATCTTCTTATCAGATCCCTCCTCGGATATCGGGAATTGAGTGTGAGTATAGTTGGGAGGCTAATGAATTCAAGTGGGTATGGAATTAAGTATGAAAGGATAGAATTAATTAGCAACATATGCAGCATCAAGATATTTAGGATAAGTTTTTTTTGTGATATAGTATTAAGAAGAAACATTGAGGATTTTACGAAACATTTTGGATTGTAAGGATTGGATACGAGAAGAATTAGAAGGTTTGGCAGAGCCGTAAATCTCAGTTCTGTATGTCCAAATAGGTCAAATCACGGTCATGTAAATAAGTCTTTTGTAATTTATTGGGGGCTTTGAGCGCTTGTCTAGTTAATGTTGAAGTAGTCTAAAATGGCGGGCAGTTTCTTGTCCTTGAAGTCTGATATGTGCTGATTAAATTAAAACATCAAAAAAACAAAAAAAACAAAACAAAAAAAAAAACAAACATGAGTAACATCTCCCTCTGGCTGAGAATCTTACAAAACTAGCAAATAGGATTTGCTAGGATAGATACGACCCACCCTATTGGATATTTCTTATTCCGATATATAGCTAGTTGTTGCCACACTTCGGCTACCCCAAGACAAACCTTTTACACCTTTTACGGTGGTTGAACTACCCACTACCCTGTACCCACTTCCCACTACCCCAGATGGATGGCACTAATGAAGAGCTGTGACCCGGTGGGGGAGTACGTTGTGCTAGCTGGAGCGTGCCGCCCGCACGTGACTACTCCCCCTACTCGTTCATTCACTCCCTCTACCTCCTTATCAACTATTGTTACACTACTGAAATATATATATATATATATATATATTACACATATGGTTCAGTACTGGTAGTAGTTAAAAGTCCTAAAGTGTTGGTAGTATAGGAGTTATTATTTGGAGATTCTGAAAATTATGTATCTTACCTGTCATATAGACGAAAAAATTGCGAACGTACTTACTATGGATGTATTATCATTTGTTTTACAAAATATACTTATATTATAAAAATAAAAAAAATAAAAATACTACTGATTGTACCCATAGTTGTAGGTCTATACTGAGACCTTAATAAAATATAGTTACAAAATAAAAATAAAATATATATAGTTAAATAAAACTAACTGGATCACTTACAACCTTTAAAGGGTTTTTGATTAGTATTGTTTCAAGATTATTCACTGACAGGCGAAAAATTCCTACCAATTGGTTTTTTTAATTT
The DNA here is from genome assembly GCA_003667255.2 of Euschistus heros. Classification (NCBI taxonomy): domain Eukaryota; kingdom Metazoa; phylum Arthropoda; class Insecta; order Hemiptera; family Pentatomidae; genus Euschistus; species Euschistus heros. Next base: position 646,594 of record RCWM02000152.1, on the reverse strand, counting down.
TTTCGGCTAAAAATTTCATTATTTTTCTGGTGTATATGTTCCTGTATTCATAAGGCATATGAGCTCGGCAAATAAGGCATATGGTATTGATGTGGTGAGAAGGGTTATAGGTCTGATGTGATTTTGAATTAATTCATGAGTTGTATGCCCCACACCTAATGTAATAAATCATATCAATTTAAAACTCCGCAATTTTAATTTTTTTTTTTTTAATTACTGTTTTTTTTTATTTAATTAGTATATTTTTTTATAATCCTAATGCGTTTCATATGCACTCGTTAAAGAACATGGGGATGCAAATACCTAATGAAAAATTAAACTTTTGATGAAAAATTTTTTGCTTGTCACTATATATGATGATGTGGTGATGTGGTCAGCATGCAAGTTAATCTACCAGGTTTTGTCCCTAATTAAAGGTAACCACTTCATAGAAGGTGGATATAATTAGAAAATACTGCGTGTAAATGACTGAATTTCTTTTTTTCTTTTTTTTTATGGGGTCTTGACTGTTAACTTTTTTTTTTAATATAAATTAAACAATTACTACACAAAACCTAACTAAAGTAATATAATTAATAAAACTAATAAGTGGTTTATTACTTATACCTCGTTTTAATAATTAATATTTATTAATAGGCTGAAGCAACAGGAAAATTTCTGATAATAAGTTAAAATGGAGAAAAAATTTTTCCAATATTTTATTTCTAAATTGATATATTCTTTTAATTTAATCAACTTCATAATTTTTTTGACTTTTGAATTCTGGATTAAGTACGTTTGTGAATTTTGGGTAATGAGTATCCCCAGAAAGCTAATTTTTTTCTCATTGTGCCTAATGGACTTAGTTGTGAGGCTATTACGGAAATGAAAACTAGTTTGTGAATCATTTTGGCAAGTAATTTCGTTTTTCCTATAATACGGTTTTTGCACATGATCGACTATTCACAAGTGCTTCAGAATTATGCACTTGATTTTGGCACTCATTTCTAAAACTTTGATAAGAAGGGATATGAAATAATAAAAAAAATAGGCGTTTTCTATTTCTTCTTCGTGAATGAAACTCTAAAGCCTTCTTATTCATTTCTATAAGCTGTTTTATTTTAGAATTTTTACTTATTTACAGTGCTCCATAAATCTGAAAGATTCCTCCGAGATCCCTATTTTCAACAAATCAGTAATAAAAATACTAATATCGTTACAACCCATGAATTATCTTAGATTCAGTAGTTGATTTCACTGTTTTTTGAACATTTAACCGTCATTATAGGAACTGAGTGTGCCCCAGTAGCAGGTTACCCTTATGTGAATTATGAGATAAATTTAATACTGTTGGTCCCTGATTTTGAGCCATATCGAATCCTAAGGATTTTATTGTTTGCCTCCTATTTTATGTATATATATATTTTTTTATTATAAAATTTGGTTTGGTAAAGGATGTTGCTCGCTTAGCGAACCCTGACTACGTACAGACAATGTGACCAAGAGCTCCCCGGGGGCCTGAGGCTCAGACAATGGGGCAGAACCCTTGTGGTTTTAAACGGCTCAGACAATGGGGCAGAACCCTTGTGGTTTTAAACGCCCCTCACCTGTCCATCTTGGGCTGTACTAGAAGGGGTACTCTTCTTTAACCAGCTATCAATGGATATTCGCAGGTTCATCCTGGTCGTTGTAATGTTAGCGGTGTGTACTTTAATTCATATTGTGGCGCAACAACCCCTGTAGGGTACGGTAATATCCAGTAAATTGTATTAACAGTGCACACGTAAACTCTTACTAATATGTCTATTCTTGAAACGTCTGTTCAGGTCTGGAGGTCTGTTCAGAGCTCCAGATTTATTGGAAGCTTTCAAGCAACGAAGGACTAGATGGCTAGGCAATGTTCATAAAATGGGATCCCAGTGCATGCTACCAACAATTATGATGAATTGAAATCCTGATGAGAGAACGGTTGGGTGCGAAGATGAGACAGAAGATGTTGAGGTGGATCTGAAGTTCCTTCCTGTGATGAACTGGCAGAGAGCGGTTGAGAGACGAAATAAATAGAGGAAGGTCGTGGAAGAGGCATAGCAGCATATTTATTGCTCTTGATGTTATTTAAACAAACGTTCGGAAATGCCTATAAAACACAAATTATGTATCTACTTGACTATAATCAGACCTCGTTAGGAGTTGAGTTTTGGGTTGTACTAAACCATCCAATATTTTCAATCTATTTAATATTTCTTAAAATTCTCATGGGTCCTTACTTTTTACAAGGAAACCTATTCATAATGGTCTTAATACCACAAATTTCGTTTATCTAACCTAAACCAGATACCTAATTCCGTATTCAACGACTTTCTAACATAGAACGTTTAGTTTAGAATTTATACGATGAGTAATTGCTTTAAAAATCTGACATACTTCATAATTTTCACTGTTCATAAATTAATTTCAGTGGCTGTAAAGAAATTGAGTCCAATTACCGAGTTAACTGTTTCTTCAAAACTCGATTTTAGCAGATATTTGCGTTTTCAAAAATTGGCTAAGTTGTGCTTTTTAATGAGGCCTTGAAGTATTTTGGATGAAATTGTGTTTTTAGAATAATTATAGGATTTAAAAAAAAACAAAAACAACTGAATAGTGAACTGTGTGACTTACTGTCTTCCTCACGACAGCCAGATTTTTAATGTATCAATTCTTACGTTTTTGAATATGAATAAATAAAGTTGTTTTTATAAATAGGTATTTAGATAAAAGAGCTAATTAATTTTGATCTCAAATTATCTGGTAGTAATGTTTCAACGGTGATGGTTACATAATCATTTCTCGTTCAGTTATCGTGTTTATCAGAGAAAATTTAGTTCTTTCAGTGTTGACCACCCCACAAGATAAATGGAACACAACGGCTGTTATTTTTATTAAGTCTGATAAGTTAAGGGTTGTTTTTCTTGAGGTATTTCGTTTTTATTGCCTCGTAACTAGAGGCCTAAGATACGCTCGGCCTCCTCCAGAGACACGGCCGACTGAATAGCGATCGAGTTAAAGGTCCGCAGAGGCACGTGCTAGTTTCCGGCGGAAGAGCCAACGGCCTGGACAGGTGTGCTACCTGAGCCCATGCAAATCCGTGCATATCCTCCAGCTGCTGCAACAGCTGTCTTCTCCCAGTCTGTAGGTTCCGATCTTAATGGTATTTGCATATGAAGGAAGTCCGTGGTTCGACAACCCTTTCAGTGATATAAGAACACCTTATAGGTTGCGTATACTATGTCTATTAACCTTAATATCATTCTATAGAAAAGACTGCTGAATGGAAATTGAAAGTTACTAATCAATTATTTTTACTATACTAGGCCGTAATTTTTTTTTTTTTTTTAAGCTGTTTTAACTATTTAAAATATCTATTAGGCTTTCTAGAAATTGATTAGAAAACTATAGATTTCACATAAGATTTTAATGATACTTTTCTTAAAATCTCTGCAGTTTATTAGTTTTAACATATTTAGTCCAACTGGGGAAATAACTGTTTGCCATCCTACAGATTACCATTATATTCTAGTCTGAGTGATTAGGGGTCAAGATTCGGTGCCGATTATGTCTAGTACTTCAATTTCTATTTTATTTCTTTTATGTTATTAAGTCCAAGAAGTTTTTGTGATGGCTTAAAATAGGAAGGGTGCTTCTTGAAGTCGAAGAGATTAGGGTCGCGATTTTTGGTATAGATATTGAGTAAGCATGTGTAAATTGTTTGTGTTAATAATTCAGATTTAGTCACCTTGTTGTCATATGTTTCAATAGTGGAAGGTTGTATTAATGCTAAAAGTGTTTCTTTGTTCTGTGATAATGTCATTATTTTGTTTGTTGTTATGATCAAAAGTTTAGTGAGTTACTAACGTATAATTTGATTATTTAATTGTGTAGTAATCAGATCTATTTTTACTAGCTTAGAGATGTTAAATCTATCCAGGTGTAATTGTTCAATATTTCCATTTGATCACGCTGGAGTATCAGATGAAATAATTTTTGCAAAGTATTTGTTTATTGCATGAAAATTACATTTATACTGCCTGGTAATTTGTTTTTTTCTTTCTTACAAAATTACAACGATGTTTTATAAAATACTCTGATACATATCTATATTTTTTTTTAAATTTTACAAGTTCGTGTAGATATCCTTTTCGTGATTACGGTTTTTATATGCTTGAATGAAGGTACATTATATATATATGTCATCTAAATAGGGTCATTTAATTTGTATTCTTTAACAGTATTTCTACATCCATTTCTTCATGGATGGTTTGTGATTTTGATATTGAATTTCACATACAGTTCAGCATATTCTTTTCTGGTTTAAATTAAATCTTTCTCTTGAAAAGGCTCTTTACAATTATACACGCAATTACAGAATTATTGATTTTGGTAGCTTGCAGTTAGGAGTTAACACTCTAAATTCATATTTCGCGGACAAGATAATATAATATGGACTATTTTCATTCATTTTCGCTAATATCGTACAAGTTATTTCTTTGAAAACGTTTCTAGCTAGGAAATGTGTTAGCAAAGAATTTGCCAGGTTATAGGCTCTTTGCTAAAGTTGTAGTTTGTCATGAGATTACTCATCTCATTCCAGAAACAACTTTTCTTAACTCTTTTCGTTCTTTGATATTCAAAACTAATGGGTCTTAAAAATCTATGAAGTTTTAAGAGTGTCTCAGTACATTAGAAATACCTAATTACTTTGACAAAATATTATTTTTAATTACTAATTGTCAAATTATTAATCTTATTTAATTAATTTAAAGGAGTAAATTAAAGAGGATCCAGGAGAATAAAAATTAGTTATTTAGGCTAGTCATTTCTTAACTTGATTTGAATAGTTCCTAAATTTCGGTTATTATGTCGCTTAATAACTTATTCACGCTAATGTGGCTTGAATCAAATACCTATCATAACGTGTGGTTACAAGTAAAACACCCAAGTCAAAGAACATGATTTTGAGGAAACGCAGATAATTTTTTTTTCTATGTCTACTTTTAGTGCTGACATTATTTTACCAACTAAATTAAAGACCTGAAATTACCAGTTCTTTGACTTATTTTATAAAATGTCGATATCAAAGTAAACAAAGCAAAAAAATCTTTGATCAGCGTTTGTTTAAAACTGTTTTTTTGACTTTGTGTGTTTTACTTGTAAGCTCTCGATATGAACTCCGTATGCTCTCAAACCCACTAGTTTCTAATCTTGTATCTTACTTAATTCTTGATAATACACCAAGGCTTCAGAAAATAATTTCTCTTCTAGACCTTCTTAAGTTAAACCTTTTATTAGAGTGCTAACAATTGGTAGTTTTTTAACAAGTCTTTGCTATATGATTAACTACCTGATTTAAGCTAGTAGTAGTTCAAGCAATTTTCGTTATTTAGCAAGTTCTCACACTTTATCTTAAAACTATCATTGTTTACGTACAATCACGTTATCTCTGATCTTGGCCGAAATCGGAGACAATGGACCGGTTTTCCCCGGTCATCGGACGAACGCCCCCATTAGCCGCCCTGAGTCCACCCGGGCGGTCTCCTTAGAATTGCAGGAGCCGTTTCGAATGTTGAGTGGTAGTGGCGCCGTGGCAGGCACCTCCTCTCAGATGTCAAGCCTTAGTTTAGCGCAAAAAGGTTCGCCCTAGGCCCGGACCTACATAAATTAGTTTCTATTTAGGGTTGTATTTCTCTTTCTTCTTGGATTTGATATAGGATACCTTGGGATATTATATGGCTTAGTCTAGTCAAACGGTCGCCCTTTTGTGGAGCCCTGATTAAAGCGGCTACTCATTTTTATTTGTTCATTCTAATGTGTTTACTATTGCTTGCTGAAAAGAATTAGCCCTAAATACAAATACGACAATTTTTAACAAGTCCTTGACGACTCTTGATAACCATTTCAGTAGACAACCATATCTCAGAAGAAATAACCATAGCCGAAATGAAATCTTAAAGAGAGATGATTTGTTGATTCCATCCATATATTGTTATGTTGGAGGACGTCAATTGGCTTATGTATATGTTGAATGAAACATACTTGATGTATACTAGATTGTTGTTAAAGTCCTTAATTCAACAACCCTTAATTCCAACTCTCATAATTAATCCTATAAGAATGTTTTTCTCCCTACTTCTTCTTCTACTCCTTTCGAGTTCGGCCATCAGTGGACCACGTTCAACAATTCATTCCTTACTCTTTCGTCATTTCCAACATTTCTTTATCGCCTGTGCCTCATGTTTTCTCCTTTAATCTGGCCACTGTCTGTTAATTTGAGTTTTAACTATGTCTGGAAATTTGATCTTGTTGACTGCTGTCCGAAATATGTCTCTGTCCCACATTGAATCCCGTTGTATATTTGCCACCATTATATCTTTTGTCCCAACTATTGATGTCATTGTTTATTCTGACCAATTCTTTAATTCCTTGTGACTTGAGGTGGCTTTATGGGGTCATTTACTTATTTATATTACAGGTGCAATATCAGAAGAAAAATAGCCGCCGAAGAAATTTGTAGCTTTGAAGAAGCATCAGTTATCACAGAAATACTGCCACTTATATTTGGTGGAACTTCGGAGGCGTATTGAATTATGAGCTTGTTATTAAAATCGGAGCAGTAGATTTTAACCTTTATTATGAGCAGCTAGGCAGAGTTTATTCAGTTTGAGAACAAAATACCCCGCTTTCTTCAACGGGACCAAATACATTTTGCATATCGTTCTCGTTCAACTCAGGGAAAATGATTACAACTGCTAGCAGATATTGTGCCATCAGATTATGGTTTGTTTAGAACAGTTGTTTATTTTTTAAAAGGACGGATCTTTGATAATTACGGCGGCGTAAAAAGTGTTCTTTGCCTAAAACCCAAGTAGTAGTGGGAGCATTCAAAGCGAATACTGGCAGAATAATGGGCGAAAGTAGTTCGAAATAATGGACATTACTTTGAAGAGTAGCTTTCAATAATGTTAAAAATATGTTATTTGGAATAAAGCAAAGCTTATGCACAAGATTATTGGGTGAAGCTAGATCAAAATTGAAGAAACATGCCGCAGACCTTACCTTTCCATTCGAATCCGTTGCAGATATATGACAATTCTAAGACTTTTTTTGAGGTAACCACGTTTTTTGCCATAAAAGCTGTAATACCTCCACTTTGGTTAAAAATTTTTTCGAATTTTGACCACATTTTCGAATTTAGCATTAAATTTCCTATGAGAGCTAAGTACATGTAACCTTGAATGTTACAAACTTGGGACCTAAAGATCAGCTTGATCTTCAACTTATTTAGGGAAGTTATATTGTCTTTTAATAGTTCAACGCTCACCGTTTTTGGAAATAAAACTGTCCACAAAATTTCCAAATGTAACAAGCTGTCATATAGTATGATCGTATTAATGATTACGTATCGTTTTTTTTGGAGAACTTTACTTTTAAAACCAGAAAAGTATGGTGTTTGTGAAAAAAAATTTCATACAAAACATACAAACATACGGTATGTTTGTTTTACCATGAAAAGTTATAATTTATGTAACCTTTGACAGGTTGAAGATTAATTGGCATATACGGGTGTATTTTGAAGGAAATTTAATTTTCTACATTATTATTTATGAATAATAGGATGTTGTAGGATGAACGTTTTAGAATATATGGAGGGAAGTTTAACAGAAAACGTGAGGCGAAATTTTCTTTCTCGGAAATGGTACAGAATATGATAAATGTGTATGTAATAAAAGTGTGTATATAATTTGATCATTGAGAAACCAATGATAAATAAAAACACATAATACATCCCTTGTTTTAGATATTCAAAATAAAATAAGACACTTAATTTTTTAAAATAATAAACAATAAGTAATAAAATAAATTGAGAACATTATTATTAATACAAGATTGAGTATTTAAAACCTAAATCAAACTGTAATTTCAACCGCCCAAGTTGCTAACACATCTTACTTTACTACTTTTACATCTTTAATGATAGTAAGCTCTGATAAATGAAATAGCTCGAATGCCTTTTCGAAAACGCACTCTGCACCCTATTTAAGGCCTTCACTGGATGTACTATAAACAATTTCGACAAGTGAGGCATAGAATTATAAAAAAAAAAAAAATTTTTTTTTCTATCTTTTTCATTTTTACACTACTTAATCATTAGATGGAAGAATTTTATTCTAAAAGCTGTTAAATCGCATTGATAAGAGCTCTATAAAAATTTCTGTCATGCATCGATCTTTAACTCTCACCTACCTATTAAAAACGTTTGAAAATTGGTTTGTATTATTTACAGCTTGTATTATAAGCTGATTTCAATTACCTCCGCTCCGAAGACGGTATGAACAGAAATTTAAAAGAAAATTAGTAAATAATAAAAAAGTTAATTATTCATAGCTAACATGTTCCTGCCTGATACCAGACCTGAGCCCAACCCAATTCTGTCGTTCTGCACCCGTGCACGGCCTCAACGATCAACAGGATGTCAAGAGCTCTAACCGTCTCATTATTCGAGGCACACACTACTTCCTCCCGCTCCTTGTGTAGTATACATAATAATACACCTCCTAACTACTGTGCCAATAATAATATTGCATGTTATATATCATTACTAAAAGAATAGATCACTGAGGAAGGCTATAACCATTATAATTATCATCCCATCTACGTCTAGGTATCAGGTCCGAGCCTCGCCAGATATATTCTATACCTTTAGGAATTTCTTCTTTCCCCATTGTCGACCACTTAAGAGCGTCCATCTTAACAATCCTACACCGCATAGTTGTGCTTCCATAAAATAGAATTTCCTAAGAAAAACAGAAAAAAAATATTGAACATATCACATTACTAAATTAGTGGCTTCGGTCAGGTTTCTTTTGACCTGACCAAGCTATAGGTCCTTAGAGATCGCATTTCGAGGAACTGGGATGGGCAAAATAGGGCTTTTGTGATCCGAAAACATCCTAAAATTACCTCCTGGCTGTGAGATAGATATTCGATATAGCTTAGTACTTTATTTTCATTTATAATGTTGTGTATTGGCTTAGAGGTAAAAATGACAAGGTTCATTTTGTTTTGCGAAAACTGTTAACAGCCTTTATGGTTCAAGTTACTATTTAATTCATTTAAAACTTTTTTATTTTTATATTCCTCACATTTTTTTAAAGAATATTTGAGGCCAAGTTCTGTGTTATTTCAATTAATCGAAAACAAAGGAATTAAGCTTATATTTTGCAATATTAGACAATATTTTTCAAAAAGGCAGCTTATGCGTCAATATTAACATCATGGGACAGGCATCAATACTCAATATATCTAAATATCGATATTTTTCCTTGACAATCCGGATATTTTAACTTGAGGCACGCGTTTAATTTATATATATAATACATATGATATATATATAATGTACATAGCAATGTAATGATGTTTTGAAAAGTTTGTATGCTCTTAGAACTGATAATAAATGTTTAAATATTTGAAACAATTTTTCTAATTAAATAATTCCAATAGTAGTGGCAATCAATTCATAATAGTAAAAATATCGACATTGTCGATATTCTGAGCTCAAAAAATCGTCGATATGGATTATCGATATTTTTTTTGCTATTCCCATCCCCTCATGACATCCATAAAGATGATTTATGATTATATGAAGGTACTTGACTGTAATATGACTATGTATATTTATATTGGAACTAATACTCAAAATTCTTCCCCATTATTAAACACTTAAAAGCATTTGACAAAGGGTATATTTGAAAAGGAGTGAGACACGGCTAAAAATGATTTAAATAATTTAAAGTTATTGTCCAGTTCAAAACGGAACGTCTATTCAGCTTAGTAATAACTCTTCGCAAAGAATCTTTTTTGTTTAATTTTATTTATTTATTTTTTATTTTTCACACCACAGTCACTACTACTCAGTATGAATAGCGATATAACTCAGTATATCAGCGATTTAAATGCTTTGCATAACTAATTCCTCAGAAAAATAAATATATGTATAATGGGAAGGGTGGAGGCCGAAACTCCTTAGGGTTTCAAAAATTATCTGGCACATTTGAAGCTAGTTTTCGTCATTTTGAAAATTTATTGAATCTTCTTGTTTTTTAAAAGGACACTCCCTTCCCGAAAAGTCATATTTACAGGAGATTGGAGGATACTAAACCTTCCATTTCTTCGCGTATCCAATCCTGATATTCCAAAACCTTTAGAACTTCTTATTTGTTGTCAAGTAAACTAATCCATATTGTTGTAAATGCCCCGTTGTAAATGTCCTTTCGTATATTGCTGAATTGGACTACCCTACCCTTTCATGATAAATTCTACCTCCAGCATAATCCAGCAGTCTACTATGTTAGGCATTATCCAAAACAGCAAAAATCCGAAATAATTAACGGGAAGGGAGAGAGTGTCTTCAGAAATTTCAACTATTTGATTCTTCAACCTTGCTCTTATTATTTTTTTTTTTATACCAATCACACATCTTTTACTCCGAAAAAAGAAGACGTATTGACTCCATTCCCATTTCTTATTTCAGTATACCACTCTTCGTAATATCTGCACCTCATTTATCAATTTACAATAATACCATACCCAATATTTACAAGAAATTCATAGTTCAGCTAACCTTTTTCTTTTTATAACTTGGTTAGCGATAAGCTTTTGAACAACAGTTGTGTAGTCAGTGCATTCAGGCTGGTTAATTGGTATTCCCCTGTGCTTCTTCGGCTACTGATGCCCCTGTTGACTGCTAATATGCCTTGCTGAGTATTCGCTGAATTAATTTAAATCTTTTTGCCCGGTCTATATTATATTTGTTAAATCAATTAATTTTGTAGTGGTGCGGCAGAGGTTGATAGCAGTCGACGTTAGCATTATCGTATAGAAGGAACAATCTGATTCTATACTTAGTTTCATTATGTTAAAAATCCATCTTCTGCTGTAAAAAACATACATTTAATGTATCAGCAATTTGAAATACTGATTTGATTTAAATAATTTTTTTTTAATTTATTATATATTTTTTGAAATACATTAGAAATAAAATGTATGTTGGTATTCACCAACGTATAAATGAGTTTCAGGACAAGTAACTAGTGTTATATTTATCATAAACATTTTTTCTACTTTCTTGCCGTTTCGGCAACATTGGGTAATCCAGGCCCGAGGGTGTGAGGAGACGGGGAATTAATAACTACGAATCATTTCCACCGTTTTATTCAAACTGTGAGGATAGATAATAAAATAATAGAAGAAATTTCTTGGTGGAAATATCTAAAACTACCCCCGTACGACAAATTGCACCATTCGTAGAAAATGAATGAATGAAGGATCTTGCCGTCATGTCACAATAGTTTTATCATCAATCTACGATTAGATGCCATACATTTTCATCTCATCGTTGAATTTATTTATCTTATGAACTATTTATAGTGTACTGAGTGATAAGGCGTATTTTAAATTTATGTCTTGATGATAATTTGATTTATCCTAGGGTGTTCAAAATTTTTCGTCCATGCTACGGTTTTTCATTTGTTTTAGAGTTAATATTGAATAATAAAAAAGCGAAAGCGGATTAACGAAATATAGACACCCAAAAATAATAATAACAAAATCTGGAAAAAAAATCAAGGTAGCGAACCAGTTTAAGTATTTGGAAGTGGTCATGAACTGTGATGGAGGAGATTGAAAATGATGTTCAAATAGAGGAGTGCTGAAAATATGTTTTTGAAAAATCAGAATCATATTAGTCATAATTGGTAATGACCAAGAGGTCATAGAGGCCGATTGTGTTAGAGTGTCAAGTGCTTGAAAATTAATTTTATGGTTGATTCACTGAATGAATTTCTCTTCCCTCTTAGGCTAGAATAGATTGATTACCTGAAGGGTGACACATCCTGCCCTGTTTGGAGTGCAGAAGAACGTCAAGGCAAAAAATAAAACCTTACTGGATTTCAATATCTTGTTTTTGTTTATCACTTTATTAATCCGGGTTATTTGGTATTCTTTACCCTCTTGGTCTTTAACGCGGCGTGCATTGGCGTATATCGCCAACTGTTGACCCAGTCCCTTTAAAAGAGTTGCGTTCGTCAGACCACGGACCACCGAGCTCCAGATGTCACGAAAACCAGCGGCGAGCTATAGAAGGAGATAATGGACTGGCGGAGGAAGAGAGCTCCTTTGTCGGAGGAAAGGGGAACAGAGTTTAGAAAAACTTCTTAACAACACAGCAAGAAGAAGAAGGAGGGTAATAGGGGATTTGTAAGGGCGAGGGGGCCTCATAAATATGTAACCCGGTCTGTAAGGTGGGGGGATGTTTCCCCAAATAGACGGCTGGCACGGGGGGCAGATTTCCGTTATGGTAAACCTGATATAGGGGGCACAGGCTGATATAGGGAGCGCTGCCTTCGGCAGTGTAGCCATCTAACGTCTTGAGATCACAGTATTTTTGAGTTATTTCTTTAATATTTGTCAGTCAGTTTTTGATGGCAAGAATTGAAGCAAAAAAAAATTAAATTGGGGTGGTTTTATCTCAATATCTTTACTCCCATCTTTCCCCGTCCACAATTTCGCTCCTAGATCTTCCTCTTTGAGAGTTTTTTAGTGTTTAGATTTGCTTGAATTCCTATTTTATTTGTTTCGGATACATTTTTGTTTTTGAAAGACGGAACGATAGCATAGATCAGACTGCCTAGCTCCCTGGCCCTATTTCGAGTCCGGCTGTAAGCAAAAATTTTATTTTCTGGAATTCTAGCCGTGGATTGATTCCTAGGGCACACCCAACCTCTATAAAGTGGGCGCCCTTAGTAGGAAATAAATCCTGGTGGTTGAGCGTGCCGCTAAAATTTGGGCTAAATCTTTGATTACCGTGGTTCCAGTAACAGTACTTTCTTATCAAAGTACTTAACCCAAGACTCTTCATAGTGTGTAGGAATACTGTTTTATATTATTGTTGTACTGTTGTATTTAAAAAAAAAAAATATGATATAAGTATAGTTAACTGTTAAGATGAATGGGGAAGAAGATAATCTGGGATGCAGTCAAAGAGAAACACACCGGCTAGGTAGAAATACTTTAATTGCTTGCCAACGTGTCCACTTCAGTCATCATTTTCTCTCCAGTGTGGTTCGGTGGCCCTGAAGAAGACCTGCTAGGCATGTCAAAACGTTGGCACTCATTAAAGTATTTCTACTTAGACGTGATGTTTTTTTTTTTTTAACCGCATTCCTGATTATCTTTTTCTCCATTTAATTTTTTTTTTATTATTATTATTTTTGAACTGTGCCATCTCTTAAGATCCATCTTAGGAAAGAAGGAGATATGTCTATTGGGCAGTTAATTTATTAGAGGTACTGAAAGTTATTGGAGCTAGATTGGCCGTTCCTTAAAGCTATTCCATTAGGAAATTAACATATTTTTACGTTGATATTTGCTTGAGACTAAGTGGTCAGCATTGTGCCCCCCCTGAATGGTCCTATTTCTCATTCATGTACTCATTAAGTTGGTTAAACTTCAGTTCAACCCCCTCTTACATACTTGATATTGAGTAAATGGTTATTTGATTTTTGCGAACAGTCGGTTATGTGCTTTTTGTTTTTTGTGAATTTTGGGCAATGGGTGTCACCAGAAAGCTAATTTGTCTCTTTATTTGTGTCCAATAGACTCAGTTATGAGGATATTGCAGAGATAAATGAATACTATTGTGTGAATCATTGTGAAAAAAAATGCGTTTTTTCTGAAATACTTTGCACTTAATCGACAATTCAGAAGTGCCACAGATTTACAAGGTAATAGAATAGTAAAACTGGCATGAAAGCTCCCAGTATTCTCGTTATAATAACGCAATAAAATTGTTCCTTAGAGAGCATAGAGAACCTTAGACTATATATTACAGAGGGTGCTATAGCTAGAACGACCCTCAAGGACGAACTATTGCCCAATACTACCTGCCCTAAACAGGTTAGTAAACCCCCCTCTAGCCTAGTTTAACGGCACTACAAACTTGGTATTTACTTTGACCCTTCTATACTGTTATAGTTATTTATTATTATTATTTAGTTAGCGCGTTCCTGTAGGGGGAGGAAGAGTTAGTCCGTTGGGCTGGAGAGCAGCGTTCTTTGCTGAACGCTTCTTCAGCCACAAGATCTTCAATGTCTTCCAGTGTATAGCATGGTTCGCCGCGGCGCCTAATTTCTATTTATTTAATAGGACGAACTTAGTACAAATCTTCAAGTTAAGATTTATTATTCTTTATTCTTATTGATGTAGTTTGTGATTTATTTGATAATAATGATGTGCATAGTTGTGGTATGCAGTCAGGAAAACACAACACAAGAAGAGGTAAACTGCGAAGAAATTGTAGGACCTAGGAAAAGACAATTTCTTTTTTAATTATTCCTTCGTTTTCATATCTCGGAATATATAAAATTAAAAAAATAAATTGATGAAAACTAATTTTCTTGTTGATAGGTCACCTGTTATGTACGAATTATAAAAAATAATGCCAATCATTTAAATTAATAATCAAATAAATTTTTCTACCTTTGTGTTTATAAAATGTGACACTGGAAAGTATTTGATCTGAAAGGATTTCTAAATGATAAGAATCCATTCCTGATAATCCTCCGAGGCATATGAAACGAAGATGGTCTAGAGACCTTCTAGTGTAGAATTTTTAATAAAGTGCTACTGATGAATAGTTCTTTAAGTTTTAACATGTTATTGTAATCGTTGTCAATACATTTTCTTGATGTATATATTTTGTTCAGTCGTAAATTTCAATAAATGCATATTAAGGATAAGAGGAAGAAAACGGAAGAAATGTTCCCCGAAGATAAATCTTTATGGCGATTTAATAAAAGATTGACCTCATATGATTGATAAAAATCAATAATTGAGTAAATTCAATTAATGATCATTAATTATATACGGTAGGGGTTATATATTCTTATTATATAGTAGGTACCGATTTCCAGTTCGTCTAGTTTCTTATCGTTTCTTTTGTGGGAGTTATATGACGCAATGAGATTTGGTACTTGCTGGAAATAATTAACCAAAATTTGGAAAGTGCTTTATTTTTACTTTTAGCAAAGCTTGTTCCTCTTCAAAATGACAATTGTTAAACGAACCTGATCTCTAAGGGTGGAATTAAACATTTAAAACAATGAAGAGCGATATAAAGGAGCGGTAATGATGAATGGGGTACCATAACTCACAACTGATAACCATATGAAAGGGCCGAATTTAAATAAGACCTTGGACGACTAGGGTAAGGTCCCTCGGTAGTAGGACTTGGGGAGCTAGGGAGCTAGGGACAGCTAGATCCAAGGCCTTCAGGTTCCTGCTACAGGTGAATCCAAGGTACGTTATGGTCCTCAATGGCTATGCAAGGTCGTTGGGAGCTCTATAAAAAACTAGTGCGGCTAGACCAGTATCCCCTCCAATCTACTGGGCCTTCTCATTGGCTATTAACTTCGTTTAGTAACAACATCCACCAATCACGTTTGGGGGTTCACTAAATAGTCCCGATTGAAGATTACGCTTTTAATTTTATTACTATTTGAAAGTAAACAAGGGTGCAATGACCTGTATATTTCTATTTAAACCCCCGTGTAGTGAGAGAAGGTGGCGGAAGGAAGATGTCATTAGGTGTCAACAAATAATACGTAAAAAAATTATTGAAAAAACTTAGTTCACCAAATTTTTATTTAGCTTTGAAATATTTTTAAAATTGGTTTTTATCCAACATTATACTATAAAATAAAGCCAGAGCTGTACATTTTGGAATTAGGAAAGCATATGAGCTTTTTTTTTTAAGTTAAATTAAAATCAGAGATGCAGTCAGATATAATAAACACATCCAAGGTTTTTCTAATAAAAAACTTTATAGTGCCGACGTTCCGACCTGCCTTGGAAGTCTTTAATCACGCACTCGTCCATCGCTTTTGTTTTTTTAATGAGTTTAGTACATCTATTAATGTTCTTTATAACTGCAATATTTTCGAAATGATATTTTAAGTAATCCAATGTTCTTGACAAAAGTTGGAACAACTCAAAATATTGTTATAACGAATAAATTTCGATGTTGTTCATTAATATTTGAACATTGTTTAGCTTATAGTGCAGTCAATAAACAAATGGTGAAGTGCATGGAATATTGATTTTTCGATAATTTCTCAAAAACGGCTGACTCTAGAAAAATATGTTTCAAATAAAAATAAAAGCTAATTAAATTTCCTATAAAATTGATAATATATAAATTTGTCGTAATTCTAACCGTTTACGTGATATACGTTATTGAACATCGGTGATTTTTGGGAAAAAAACAAATGCCACTTCTCTTTTTGTCAAACTTTTGCTTCTATTACGTTCCACAATCGTTCCTCAGAAAAAACGTCAGAGTCAAAATTGTAGAGCATTACATTTTTGTTCTAGAATTTTGATTCTGACATTTCAGCACTCATTGAGTGGACTACTAAGAAATTTTTATTTTTTTGTAGTTAGGCCGTTACGAATTTAAAAACCACCTATCTCTATAATAAGACTATTTTTGGCCAATCCGTTATGTATGGTTAGCCACTCGTACAGATAGTGCCTCTGGCATTATCGAACTTACCACCGGATGTGGTTTATTTCCAGCTGATAAAGTACACTACTACCGTTCGTATAGCGACTTTTTCCTCTTGATTTTATCTTATACCCACATTTATACTTCGAGTTGTGTTGGAAATATTCCTTTATTCATGTACACTGCGGGCCTAACGTTTGGATACACTCGTTCAGATTTAATTCTGTTTTATTCAGATTCTGTTCTAGTAATCTTTATAGAAAACTTTATATCAACCAAAATAAAATAATTTCTCCTGTTTTTATTTAAATAATTATATTAATGATAAATAGAAAATGCATTTACACTCTCTAGTTGTCCAGGTATGTAGTTCTGTGATCGATAAATTATAATCCTTTATAACTAAATGCCCCGACTTTTAAAAATGGTACTGAAAAGGTGGGGGTTTAATGAAAAAGAAGTTTAGATATCATCTTACCAATTTACTATAAAATCTTATTATTGTTTATGAGTTTTTATACCAGTGACGCAGCTGAGAGCAGCATTGGGAACTCTTAGGACCTCAATTCTCCCTCCATAGGTGCGGGGTATTTTGTATTTGAAGTATGATTATATTTTTACCATTTAATTTAATCTTATTTTTGTTTTTACTACTATTTTTTTCACTTTGTTTATTGTATTATCTATTATGAGGTTCTTTATTCATTTTTTTCTCTTCTTTTAACATTTCTTATTGTACATACTCGTATTGTTTGAATGGATCCATAAAGCCATTCATATTACTTATTGCCTTCTTTGAGGCATATTATAATACTCAATAACAGTTAAAAAAATTATAATTTTTGATCGATTTTCATTATTTACAATTTTTTATATTGTATAGCATCAATTGATGCAAGAATTATATGAATAACAATTTAAGTTAGCATAATATTTCTTTTTTGAATGAATCCAAACTTATGATCCGTTTTGTATATATTAGGTATATATGAGGTGTATAATTTAAAAACCAGCTAATTTCTTGAGCTTCTTTTTTTTTTTTTTTTTTTTTTTTTTTTTTTTTTTTTAATATTTGTTTTACTGGATTATCTTTAGTTAGAAAGTTTTCTCCCAAGAGTAGTTAAATCACATTGAAAACGGTCATATAAACTAAGTCCTCTTTCTAATCCTACCAGTCCCTTATTTTTATCAACCAGCAGTGAAAAATTTTTAAAAATGGACTTGGCTTGATTTGAAATTCCACGCCTCATATAGCTCATGTATTTGTAAAGTGACACAACTCAAAAACCAACATTAAACAAATATAAAATTTTCACAGTCTTGTATTCAATATGGAAAGTGTTCCTAAAGTATCTTTTAATTCTCAACCGCTAGTGAGGTGTATGAGGAGGAAGGATATTTTTGACATTTCATATATTGAAATCAAACATGAAGATAAAAAAAAAACAACAGATTTTTGAGTTGTGTCACTTTTGAAATACTGCGATATATAATCTAGCTGTTAGTTTGTGAACAAATAAAACTCCATAAATTTCTGATCTCACTTTAAATTCACGTTGCTACGCGTTATAAAAACTCTTTAAGATCAATATGATCTGTCAATTTTCTACGAAAAAACTTTTTACTTTTCTATCAATATAAATGCATAAATATTTGGTTTGCATTTGAACATTTTTTTCGAAACCTGTAGTCTTAGGTCATCTCTTATTTAAGGATAAAAAAAATAAGCAGGGTCAAGTAGAGTACAGTGTTACAAGGGCCACAGTGTAACATCATGATTTGCTCTGTCATTTTTTAATTTGCCTTTATTGTCTCCTTATTTGCTTGTCAATCTCATTTGTTTACCACATTTGTCATTGCAGAATGAATTGAAGAATAATCGAATTTATGTTTTTTGTAAAACATTTGTGAACAATTTGGTTAGTGAAGTTTTTTTCTTGTTGGTGAACTGATGATGATTTCTTGTGAGTAGGTATATGTTCCTTCCCTTCAGTCTTCAAGTAATTGGCTTTAGGGTTGTAAGCAAAGTTTCTTGCTATGTCTAAACAATATAATTTAAAAACGATTTTTTGTTTCAAACAGTAGGGTGTGGGGCTCAGTGTAACATAACGTGTTACATTGTGGCTTCTTTGATTTTATATATATTATATATTTCTAATTTTGTTATTTATGGATATTTAACGTTCCTGTTGTTATACTGTATCCCTATGGCTGTTACACTGAACCCCACCCCTGGGGCACACTGTAATAAATTTTTGATTTCAAATAACTAAAAAAATAAGTAGCTTCTTAGTATAATTTTGATATTATTTCAAGCCTAATATGAAGGTTAAAGATTGTTGATTTTATGATAATAATTTTAATGTTTTGTTTTTTTTCCCAAAAAATAAAAATAACTCTTTTGTTACTCTGATCCCAAATTGACACTATATAATACAACTGTCAGAAAGATAGACATCGCGGAATTTCTTGAATGACGGGTCCATTTTACGTGTATATAGTTGTCTCATCTCGATTTTCGCCTTTTTAAAAACAGGACAACTCAAGGGATTGATGCTATTGTTAGGTGAGATTTGTTATGGGAGCACTTTAAGGATCTAAGTAAGTGGCCATACTGACGACACTTGACCGCCAATTCATTCCACCTGACAAAGCTGCCCTTGTAGGGGGAGCAATTATCCTTAGCAGTCCATCCTTTGGCAGGTCCTGAGGAGGAGGACAATGAAGGCAATTGGTCTTGGCTAAAAGGGCCGGAAACACATGTGGAGATTCCTTTTACGTTTTGTGAGCGCCATCAGCTGCGTGTGGCCCTGAGGAGCCTTTATCCTGGCAGGACCTCTTTCCCTCCTCCCCTCCCTCCCTCAGGACCCGGGCCACTTCGGGGAAAGGATATAATCCTGGAGGACCGCCTTCGGTTGACATCCTCTGTCAGCTCGCCGCTTCTGTAGTCACAGGGTGATTGAATCGTTCTTGCTCTCCGGGGTGGCGGAAGGGTTTGTATTGGTCGGATATCATTTGTTATCTCTATGGTGGGATTTGTTATTGGTTTTGTGCTATTGAAGAAATAGAAAATAAACCACTATGAGCCTTCCCAAAGTCCCTCACCATACAGATGTCTGACCCCGAGAAAGTTCATTCATAAACTGGGCATTCCATTAATACATCGATTTCTTCTACCTTCACAGCTTACCCTCAATAGACAACGCAGACGGGAGGAGTCGGTGAATGAAAGTAGTAGTTAAGTATGAATCAATTGAGATTAGAAATATTCTTGTAAATAGTTAAAGTTTTAAAATTATTAGGTTTAAGAACAAGAAATTTGAAAGACAATTTTTTTTTTTTTACTAAATACTTTTTTTTACATTTAAATCACTTTTAAAGAACTACTTACGAGTAGCACTTCAAAAAAGTGCTAAACTAGAAAGTCTCTTGGCCATCTTCTTTTCAGACGCCTCGGTGGGTTATCAGGCATCGAATGAGAAGCAAGTTGGTAGACTAATGGATTCGTGTGGGAGTACAGTTGACTATGAAAGGATTGGTATCTGGTTTGGGCTAAATCAGCAACATATGGAACATTGAGGTCTTTATGGATAAGTTTATTCGTGACAAAGTAAGGAGTGTTGAGGATTTATCGAAGGATTTTGGATTGTAAGGATTGGATTCAAGAAGAATTGGATGGTTTAGTGGAGCCCCAAAGCTCAACTCCGTATGTCTTTATAGGTCTAATAACTTTCATGTTAATGAGTCTCTTGTAATTTATTGGAAGCTTTGATCGCTTGCCTAGTAAATGTTAGAGTAGTCTATAGCGGCGGGCTATTCTTGTTGCAGAACTTTAAATTAAAAATCTATGAAAAAAAAAAATTAATATCCCCATGATTTTAATTTAAAATTAAAGCTGTTATGCTGTAGTGCTGTATTATGAGTTTCATAATATCGATTACATCGATTTACTCGTGTCTTATAGAGCTCTATAAGTTAAAATACCCTTCATCCACTCAAATACGAGATCATCCACTCGTATACTCAACAAATCCCAGTGCGCCCGGCATAACATGAATGATTTAAACTATCATATGGCTAGACTGTAAGGACTTTCTGGGCTGCCAGAAACTGAATGGTCTCGTTATCAATGAAATAATAGTTGTTTCATAAGAAAAACAAAACAAAAACTAACACCCACTAGTTTATATTGATTTTATTTTTTTAATTCATTTAATTTTTATTTTTTTTTAATTATTTGTTTGTAATACAGCTATGTACCGAAATAAATAATAAAAACGGAATGAAATTAAAAATATTCCCTATTGGATTTTTCCTGCATCGTTTCATCACTTTTTCGGTTTGTATCTTTCAGATTTTTATTCGATTTCTTCGTTAATTTTTATCAGGAACTATTGATGTTAGTTGGAGTTGGCATTATATTAAAGGTAAACGACCAGACTTTCTGTTAATTATTTTCCATAGATTACTGTAGGGCGGATAGCCATGTGTTGACCGTTGGCCCGCCATATGTCAGGGCCTGTTAATATTTCCACCACCTCTCTCCTCCCCTCGCTTGAACTATATCTGTCAACTACTGGTTCATTTTAATACTATTTATTTACAGTCTAATAAAGAGATTAAATTTTGCAAGAATGTATGACAGTTTTTTTTTTGTTTCAATGCAGTGATGTGTCGGTCCTAAAATCTTTTGATTCTCGGTAGCGATACCTCAATTAAAAATAAATTTATGTTTCTAAACATAATCCTAAAATAAGCTGAAAAAGCAAATTAGTTAACTGCTAGTATTGTTTATTCAATACATATATGTGTAATAATTTACATAATAATATAATTCAAATCACAATTTTTTATTTACGAAGATAGACACTCCAAGGTCTCATTTATTGACTAAGGAATTGAATATGTTACTAAACTCTTTTACTAAACTTTGTAGAAGCACTAGTTTTATTTTAATTGGGTGTTAGTTTTTGTTTTGTTTTTCTTATGAAACGACTATTAACCCATTGATAACGATACCATTCAGTCTCTCACAGCCCAGAAAGTCCTTACAATCTAGCCATATGATAGTTTAAATCATTCATGTTATGCCGGGCGCACTGGGATTTGTTGAGTATAGGAGTGGATGATCTCGTATTTGAGTGGATGAAGCGTATTTTAGCTTAAAGAGCTCTTTAAGACATGATTAAATTGATGTAATCGATATTATGAAACTCATAATACAGAACTACAATATAAGGATGAATGTCTAATTTGGGGAAAATTACCAATATTGAGTTTTTGTGGGTAAATTTATTTGTAACATGAAAGCATTCAGAATTTTTGAAGTATATAGGATTGTAAAGGTTGTATACGAAATAAAACAGGATGGTTTAGCGGTGCCCCAAAACTTTTATCCTATTAATAATTTAGCCCAAAATAGCTCATTAAGAGGGCAAATTGTAGCAAAATTGTGGTATGACATTGGCGCCGAATTTGAAGCACTTCCAAATAATTGTGAGGAAGCTTTTAAATAAAACTATTATCTGTAACGCCCTTCGAAGTACCCTATAATACAAATAATGAATTAAAAAATTCTATAAAACAAAAATTGTACGTGTTTAATTTTGACTTATTTTTAATTTTTATATATTAGAATGTATTTTAGCAAACGTTGGGTGCCCTTTTCTATTAGTGTCGTTCGTCTCTCTCTTCCAGGGATATATTCATTCTTATATACAACATCCTTGTCCTTACATCCAAATCCTGACCTATCGAAACAGAAATATATCAAAAACTAACATTAAATTTAATTGCAAAACTAAATCGACAAGAAATTGTCCGTCGTCACAGATTACTTCAACATTTACTAGACAAACGTTCAAAGCTCCCAATTAATTACAAAAGACTTATTTACATGACTGTGTAATAAGTATAGACCTATTTGGACGAAGTTGCGCTTTGGGGCTCCACTGAACCATCCAATTCATCTCGTATCCAATCTTTACTATCCAAAATCCTTCGAAAATCCTCAATGCTAATTACTTTGTGACCAATAAACTTATCCATAAAGATCTTAATGTTCCATATGTTGCTGACTTAGCCCAAACCAGATACCTATTATTTCATAGTAAGCTCCAAAACTACTTAAATCCTCTAATGTACTCTATGGCCTAGAGACCTCCTTGTGTAGAATTTTTATTGAAGTGCTACTGATGAGTAGTTCTTTGTTAGTTAGTTAGTTTTGACATGTTATTGTAGTAGTTATCAACACATTTACTTGATGTATATATTTTGTACAGTTGTAAATTTCAGTAAATTGATATTATAAAAAAAAATATGTATGCTTTTTTCGGGTTTGTAAATCCCCTGCGATAAAGTAGACTTACGTTAAAAAAAAATGAGCAAAAATACAAATATGTATAATATAAATAGAATTAGAAGATGTGCTAAATCATAAAGTTATTATAGAATTATACATAAAATAAAAAGCAAAATTTAAAAAATGCACAAAGTATCACTGTTACCATCTAAAACAAAATTGAAATAATTTAAAAGTTTATAAACTATTAAACATTTATTTGAAGGGAGAGAAGTTAATTAAAAAAGAGGGACTTGAAAGTTCTTTTATAGATGTTTTTATTTTGTTTTATCTTGTACCTACAGTTCTGTGGGATAGTGATGTTGTTTGGAAGGTGGCTCTGGTGAATATATACAATTTTAATTGAAGAAGTTAGAAGATGTAGGGTGGAGAACGTGAAGAAGCCAAGCTACATAGAGAAGGATAGAAACTCTTCAATTCGACATTAAATTGGTTAAATAAGAGTATCTGGAAAATCTGGAGGCAAATGTGACAGACCAGTTAATAAAACGTTTTATTTGATCATCGAAGTCCTCAATGGTTTCACCTTTTATAGATATATTCCAACGTTTGTAATATCTTCTGTGATTTATTCTCTGACTTGCGCAACTACAAGGGTGTTTTATGACTATACATATATTTTTTATTCTGTCAAAGGTACAGATTTCCCTTTTTTTAATTGTTGTTGTTTCCTTCTTTCCCGACCAGCTGGTGCCCCTTTGATAGATATATAAGCGGAAATGTACCTGTTGAGGGCGGATACTTTATGGTTGTCATTGTTCAAAATGGTTGCTCTGTTGGGGCAGAGTCCAACTAGCACTATTTTTTTTCATTCCTTAGAAGTCAACCTTTAAAGTAACTCTTTGCCCATTGACCAAAGGAATTTTCTTCAATGAACATTCTTAAGTCGGAGCTTTACTGAATGAGCCTTTGAGAACGATGGGGAGTATTAGTGTAACGGAGTGTTGGTGTTTTCATTCATTCATGAAAACGGTAGAGTGTTGATATTTCGGTACTTCATATATATTTTATCTTTTGATAACCATATCATATCGTCGATACAAAGTATTGATTGTGAAAATTATTTCTTTCCAGGAGATTAGAAAAACTGTTTCAGGGTTCACTGAAAATTAGGGCTATTCCTCCAGTCAATGAGGTGTAATGAGGTTATTTCTGATTCGGTTCTCTATACCTTACATCAGTATAGTAAAGGGTTCGCCAAAGGTCAAAATACGTTTTTTCACTAATATTTATTTCCTTTATAAACAATATAGATTTTTCCTAAGCGTACTCATCTAAAGATTAAAGTCACATGACAACTTGTGCCAATAAGGAATGGGCTCCCACCCTGTAGGATCCCTATCGTCTACAAAAAAAAAAAAATCTTCAAAACTTTTATAATTAGGGATTTTTAATATAAATTTATTGAAATTTGCAACTGCACAAAATATATACATCAAGTAAATATGTTGTTGATAACGATTACAATAACATGTCAAAACTTGGAAAGAACTACTCATCAGAAGCACTTAATTAAAAATTCTACACTAGAATATCTCTAGGCCATCTTCGTTTCAGGTGCCTCGGACATTATAAGGAATGGAGTGGGAAGCAAGTTGAGAAACTTGTGGATTTTAGTGGTTATGGAGTTTACTAAGAAAGGATAGGTATCTGGTTTGGGATAAATCACCAACCTATGGAACTTTAGGACCTTTATAGAAACGTTTATTGGTGAAAAAGTAAGAAGCATTGAGGATTTTGGGTTGTAAAGATTGGATATGAGATTAATTAAATGGTTTAGTAGAGCCCCAAAGCTCAACTCCGTACGCCCAAATAGTTCTAATCACAGTCATGTAGGTAAGTGTTAAGTTATTCATTGGGAGCTTTGAACATGCATGTGTCTTGTAAATGTTCAAGTAGGCTATTCTTTTCACATAACTTAATAACTTAAATTAAAAATCTATGGAAAAAAAAAATATCCCCATAATTTTAATTTAAAAGTAAAGCTGTTATGCTGTAGTTGTGTATTATGAGTTTCATAATATCAATTACATCGATTTACTCATGTCTTCTAGATCTCAAGCTAAACCTCCTTTTCTTATTACAATATTACAGGGCTGTTTAAAAATAATACCATCATGGAGAAAAAACCCTTCTCAGGTATCCTCAAGAACAATTATAATTAACAATATTACAAGTTTAAAATTTTCTACCATTGTATGTAACTGAAATCCATCAACACATATCTAATATACGAGCAATAAAAAATTATTTCTCTTAATTTTATATATTTCCTATATTATGTTCCTTGTAAATTATTGTTATTAAATCTAACTTTAATTATATTTGACACATACCAGACTTAAAAGACAAGAAACTGCTCGTCGTTTCTGACTAATCCAACATTTACTTGATAAGCGTTCAAAGCTCCCAATAAAAACAAAAGAATTATTTACATGAAAGTAATTAGAGCCATTTGGACATTTAGATTTGGGGCTCCACAAAACCTTTCAATTCTTCTCGTATTTCGTATCCTACAATCCAAAATTGTAGGCACTCTCATGTCACTTATTTTGGTATTTTGACTTAAGGTGGCTTTATCCAAGATTTCGACTGCAACACTTACTTGTCTTTATAGTCTAAAAAACCTTCATACATTTACGACATCCTTGCCCTCCGTTCTTCCATTTATCCTTTTAATACCAGATCTCATCCTATTGATTTGTATGTTATTTCTCATCGAACTCCTTCCTTTAAACAATCCTTTATTATTCTCAATGCTCCATGTGTTGCTGATTTAGCACAAACAAGATACCTTGTCTATTCATGACTCCACACTCCCTCGAATCCTCTGGTCTCCCAACTTGCCTCACACTCAATTCCCGATAATTTTCCAAGGCGTCTGAAAAGATTATCGCCAAGAGACCTTCTAATTTAGAATCTTTATTGAAGTGCTTCTGTTAAGGAGTTCTTTACATGTTATTGACATGTCATTGTAATCATTTTCCACAAATTTACTAATTGTATACAGTTGTATTTAAATATCAATAAATAGTTTTTTTTTTAAATTAATTAAAAAAAATTTAAAACGTGTTGGCATTGATTGTTTAAGCTGTTTATCGAAATGGCGAATAAAAAAAGATATTTTTATATTAAAAAAGGTACTGAATTGGCAAATATTGAGATTTATCAAAATAACAGTGTTTTCTCCTTACCGATGTATTAAACATCATAAAGAAAAACTTAACAATATGAAAAAGAATAATTACAAGACACCTGGAAGCAGGACAGACAATGTGACATGGTAATAAGTGACGGCGTACGAACATTCTCACAAGAGCGTTCCCCGTCACTAATTGTGCTCAACAACTCGGTGGTAGCATATGGGAGTAGCTAATGGCCGGAGTCCTGATAAAAGATGCATGAAGACGCAGCAGATGCTACGCGGAAGTTGTCCCTCTGCCGCTGTGGGAATGCCGTCCTGGGAACAGTACCTTCTGGAGTTCTCGTCCTGTCCGGTCTGCGTGTCCGTCCAAAATGTTGGTGAGGGATTGTTATTCGGTGTTTACTAGGATCAAAAATACCTTTTTATATATAGGAAAAATATTAAGTTAATTTTCGTAGTTTTGTTTGACCTAGTTAGTGTTCTTTACGAATGCATTACCAGACCGATCTGTCTGGCTAAAGAAGTAGGCATACCCTTGGCCTGCTTCAGGTGTTTTATGTCATTGGCTGATACAGTTAAAAAAAAAAAAAAATTGCTTCCTTGAGAAATTGTTCCTGACTTTTTATTTTTATGTTGGCTGAATTTAAATCTGAAAGCAAAAAAATTCTATCTAGCATCATTTTTTATAAATTAGACGTTATTTTTGAAAACCTGAAATAGCGTATTATTTTTTTTTTTTTTTTTTTTTTTTTCACTCCCATGAACATTTTTTATATTTACAAGTGCGCTGAACTCGAATCAATAGTAAAATTCTAATTCTACCAAGCACTATGCTTTAGAGATTGGAAGTTGTTAAAAAAAAATGAACTAAAATAGCACTTTTTTCATATATATATTTACAACATTTTATTTTGTTGAAAAACAGTAATATATAAAATAATTATATTTAATACTGAATATTATAATTGTGTATACATTTTGTACTCTACATCACGTGTCTCTTGTCGTAGTGCCCAACAGTAATCGGCAAGCATCTTCTCATTGCATTTACCGCTATACCTTTTTTCCATTTGGGCTATCTCTTGATGAAATCGTTCTTCGTGTTCATCTAACACTGCTCCCAAGTAGAGAGGGAAGAAATTCAAGTGGGAATGCAAAAACTGAATTTTTGAGAGTATATTGCTTGCAACCCATAGGCATGTATGCAACAAAGCTTCAACAATGTCATGTATGCAACAAAGCTAATACTTATGCTCTCTATTTTTTTTTTTACTTTTTTTAATACATTATAAAAGTTTCAAAATCAAATAAGTTTTTTAATTTTTTGTTAAAGCTTTCAATGATAAAAAATACTCGAAATGTCGAAAAACACCTCATTTTTCGACCTTAAACACAAAGACAATAAATGGTGCCGGATTGAGATTTTTTGACTTCGAATTCGTGTTTAACACTTCAAAACATGTTATTACAACATTTTTGTTGAAGGTAGTATTTTAATGCAGAACAGTGTAATCAGACGAAACATTCCCGTAAAAAGTTATTTTTATACAACATTAATCGTTGGCTACTTCCGTCTGAGGACATTTACCCTTCAGTTGCGCGTTTATCTCTTTTTTTAAATAAATATGTATGTATACATGTATGTGTTCCGTTTCGTTTTCGTATCCAGCCAAAAGGGCATGAAGAGCTTATTTCAGTCTGCACAATGCTCTCGCTTCAGTTATTTTCACTTAATTTGTACAATAATATCCATTTCTATTCTCTAAATGGTTACCTATGGATGTTTACTTTGGCTTTTATTTTCAAATTTTTGTTACTTATTTGCATTAAAATTTAAATATCTTCAAAAATATAATTGAATTCCCTCAGAATTACTAGTCACAAAACTTAATTCCATCCTTCTATGTATGTAGTATTGAACCAGAGGGTTAACAATGAATAACATTTCCTCATAGAGGTTGTGTTGTCTTCAATCTGCGCTTGTATGTCCCATCAAAGCGAAAAGGCTATTAAAGGTTTTATGGCACCTTCTAATAAAATGTAAATGTGACTGTAATTTTATTACCTACGCTGGGTAATAAACTGTACCTCTTAGGGTGTCTTGTTTGGCTGGGTGTATTATACACTACCTCGCCTTTATACACTCTTCAAGTGCATTAGCACCTAGCAATAGAATGAACAATTGGTGGATGGCCATTTTATTGAAGATAAGGGCAAATTCGTATTTGTTATTCATCATCATCAAAAAAATAAAAAAAAATAAAATAAATAACTGAATATTCCTAGATGTAGAACTACAGTGTATGAAATCAACCGCTTAGGAGCTAAAAGAGTTACCAACATATTTCATATACACATAACTAATGAATCAGCTAAGATTTTCTTTTAATAAAAATCAAAGATATAAACTGTTACACACTACCAACGGTTGACTCTAGAAACATATGTTTCAAATCAAAATTAAAGCTAATTAAATTTCCTATAAAACTGATGCTATACAACTTTGTTGAATTCCAACGTTTTTCGAGATATATATTATTAAAAGTCGGTGGTTTTCAGGAAAAAAAAACAAATCTTACCTCAGTTTTTGTCAAACTTTTGCTTCGAGAACCTTTCACGATCCTTTCTCTGAAAAAATGTCAGAATCAAACTTGTAGAGCATTGAATTTACTTTAATTTCATATAATTTGAAACTTATTTAATCCTAGATGTAATCTAAAAACACAAAATTTGTACCTCCCCCCACCCTTAGCTCATCAATCAGGGGCGGGGACTTTTAGTATGTTTACCTTCTAGTCCAGTAAAATAAGGGCCAAAAAGTCCGTTAAAAAAAAAAAAAAAAACTGCCGAACTTTTATTTTCGACGGATCTTTATGTTTTTGGAGGTGCTGAATCCGAATCTGAAGTTCGCTACCACGGCAAACGTACTCAAAAT
Organism: Euschistus heros; assembly: GCA_003667255.2. Lineage (NCBI taxonomy): Eukaryota > Metazoa > Arthropoda > Insecta > Hemiptera > Pentatomidae > Euschistus > Euschistus heros. The sequence continues at coordinate 617,577 of RCWM02000152.1, read as the reverse complement.
CGCAAAACATCTCCCAAAATATTGGTTATGGTTTACGTATAACTCTTTGAATATTAATTGAAGCTGGAATTACTACCTACGAAATGAAAAAAACTACTCCGAAATGGTCTTGGGAAAAAGTGTAGAAATAATGTCCCTTAACAGTACGCAAAAAAAACCCGAACTGTTGCGAACTCCACGTCTTTTTTTGGCTAATATATAGAGTCTAATAGTAATTTTTTTTTTTCTGGTTTTAAGATTTGTTGCCAAATCCTATAAAACCACTAATAGTAAATTTGACCAGCTCTTATATTAAAAAAAAAAAAAAAAAAAATTAAGTCGGACGGATAGTTTTGGAGTTATATTGAAAAATGTGCAAAAAAACAGTACAGGTTTTTTTTGTGTGCTTTTAAGGGACATTATTAAAACTTCATATACAATAGTCTAATAGTAAATTTAGTCAGCTTTAATAGAGAAAAAAGTAATTTTGAATCGGACGAATAGTTTCGGAGTTATAGACAAAAAAGTACGACAAACATGTTTTCGCTGAGAAGTGGGACTGACCGGCAGTTGGCCAATTTCTACAATTTTTCCCAAGACCATTTGCGGTAAATGGTCCGATTTTGGATTATTTTTTTTTTTAAATTTTGTAGATAATGGTTCCAGCTTCAGTTAGTATTTAAAGAGTTTCTGAAAAAAGCTTCGTTTTCGTGTTATAAGTAAACGAAAATAACCGGTATTTTGGGCGTTTTTTTGCGATTTTGGGAATAAAGCCGACGTTTGCCGTGGTAGCAAACTTCAGATTTTGATTCAGTACCCCAAAAAACATAAAGATCCGTAGAGAATATAAGTTCGGCAGTTTTTTCTTCTGCAAACCCTTATTTTACTGGAGTATTCTAACAAAGCCCTAAGGTAAAAAATAATCTCATATTTCATGCTCCTGGACTTATTGTAATAGTTAGTATATTCCACTTCAACAGGCTAATATTTTTTAAAAATAATTCTTATCAAATTTTGGCAGACACAAGTTTATAGAACAGAATAGAATAGAAAGAAAACATTATTCTGGGACAAATTCCCTTAAGAATAACATTAAATAATACAAAGTAAGATCATAACTGGCCGAGAGGCTGTTAAAAATAAAATAACATAGGTAAATTTAAATACAAATATGTATGAAAAAAAAATACAGAGAAAAAATAGAAAAAGAAAAAACTATTAATAAAAAGAGAGTGAAAAAATAAATGTACAAATAAAGAGGTTAATATTGTAAACAAAAATGCAGAACAGAAAAAAAACAAAAAACAGAAACTTAAAGAAAAATAAAAGATAGAAACTCAAAAATTAGCATTACAAGAAATCAAAACATTATCATAGTCAAACTATGATTTTGGCTAATGTTTTATGTCTGACGGTCTTAGTAAATAAATTAGACGATTACATACATAGTACATACATCCTTATAATTAGAGAGCGTCGGGTTGGAGGGAAAGAAGATGGTGAAAGAGTAGTGTTTTGAATGTTCCAAGGGAAGAAGCATTGCGGATACATGGGGGGAGGGAATTCCAAAGAGTAGAGGATCGGATTTTAGGTTTTTGTTGTCATTTGTAAATTAAAAAACTGATAATGCATTTTTCCTATTAAAATGGATTTGTCTTTTAGCAGGGGTTCTTTACTTTTTTTTTATTGTATCGATTTTTCATCCTAAAAAAATGTAACACTTATTAGCTCTGTTGATGTTGATCTGGTCGGAAATTTGACAGCAGTTTCCTTGGCAGAAATTTAATAGTGAATATTTTGTCGCTAGGACCCTACCGCTTAGGAGCTATATTAGTTTGAATGATCAAAATAATTTTTGTCTTCATTTTTTTAAATGTTGGGGATTTTTCTAGCACTGTTGTTGCTCGGATCGAAAATTTTTCAACTTTTTCCTTATCTAAAGCAGTAACAATATAAAATCAGTAGATTATATATTTATACATATCAATGATTATTTATTTTTTACCAGTCAGAGAGAAATTGAGTTTTTTTTTCTCTCCATATCTTCCTTCTCCATAGCTCCCAATTAGTTGATACTTCCCCAACAAGTTATACATTTTTGCTTGAGGTATGCTGAAGGATCACTATAATTAGGAATGGAAGGAATTATGTGTAACTATAACAATTAGAAATGGCACTTAGTTTATCAATTCCTAATCATACAATTTTTTTTTACTATAAAAATAATATCCATTAAACGTTGCCCAAATCGGTGGATGCCTATTCCGTTAAACCAGGAATTCTGACATGCTAAGATATCTGATACTATTTATGTATTTTACACATGAAAATCTTTCATCATATCAACTGAACCTAATTTCTTTTTATTATTAATCTAATTTAGTCGTAGTAATTTATTTATGTTTAAATGGCTCTCAAATTGACTGTTTATTGTTTTAAAATATTAAGAGCTAGGATTGAAATGTCAGTAGTAAAGGAATTCACGTGTTGATACTGTAGAAGAAAAAAGCGCCACTTTTATCAGAACATAAATTAGTCGGTTCTCAGAGGACCGGTTCTGGTATTGATGGCTTAGTATACGCTCTGCCCCTTACACTTTACAACACTTCGAGTCCAGTCCACCCTCAAAGGATTATGTTGAGATAGTTTAAGATATAATTAATATTTAAATATTTATTTATTCCAGACCAACATTTTTGGTCGTTTTATAATTATTAAAACCAATCTATTTTGGAAGATATTAAGTTATTTTATTTTAAGAGGTATGTTTGTTGACTGGATTAATATATCTTGTATTTCAATAATGTAAATTTATTAAAACGCTTTTATTAACTTCACCTATATGTCATGGAATCTTGCATCATAATTTTCACCTATTTCCAGCTATTTGATTATCTTAAAAATTTGCACAACTCTCAAGGACCAATAACATTACAATAATTGCACAAATTTGTTTTAATATTCTTACTTAGTCCAGTCGAAATATCCCCAAAAAGGGGGTCTGCCTTGCAAGAGGCAGAGTAGGAGGTTTTATGATTCAGTATGGTCCAGATGGGTCCTGAGAATAAAATATCAAAAATGTGACTTTTGGTAAGGGAAAAAAAAGCGTGTTCTTCTAGTTTATTAAACTATAATTTTATTTCTTTTCACAACAAATGTTGGTAAATACCTTTTACATTCTCAGATAGGCCCCCATTTTACTGTGTTTCCACATGGTTAATTTATTTTAAAATGTTACATTTGATTCTTTGTATTTATACAGACTATTTGGTTTTAATGTTTTTACCTGCCCTGATGAGGCCCATCAATTTTATTAATGGCCGAAAGGTCAGAAAAATAAAATAAAGTTTTTAACAATTCTTAATTCTTTTGAATAATCCCTCAAAAAAATCTACAATATAATTTATTTTATGCCTGCTTTTATAGTCTCTTCGATTGGGCATGCACGTTCTGACACAGTTAGGTTTTTTCTTACATAGTGGAAGGAATAAAGCTTCTTTTACTGCTTTTTCAGCCATTCCATTTCCTCAAAGCAAATATAACCCGATGAATTAAAGTACCCCGAAATTACTGCTTCATAAAGTGTCTTATAAAGATCTGGAATTCAATTTATTCCTAATCGGACATGTTATTTATGAATTTTAATATTGTATACAATAAAATAAATAATATTGCTAAACCTTTCCAGAACTTTGTAGATGGTGTTGTTAAAATTTGGTACAGATTGGTTCAGTAGTTTCATCATTGTCAACTTCATTGCTCAATGGTACTAATTTTATTATCTATTTCAAGCTCTATATCATAGGGCTCCTTTGTAACCTCTCATGTAGAATAACGCTCGCCACCTATCGGCAAATTTTCAAACTTCGCAGTTATCCACATAAGAACAATTTTAATTACAAATAAATAAAAAATAAATTAATTCTGTTATTTCTGAACCTTCCTTAAACTATGAAGATGCTGTAGTTAAACTTTTGGTACAGATTGTTTCAACAGCTTTTGCTATTAGTGATTACAAACAAAAAATGGCTTGTCCTTTTATATATTAGTATAGATATATAACAGTGTTATTATTATAACTATATTATTCTGTTATCTGGAGTTTCTGGACACAGCTACAACTTAAGTTTAATTGATATTATTCCTTAATAAAAACTTTAGATTTTCTGATTTAATCAATGGTTTTCGGATGAATGGGAATTCACCTGTTACTATTCGTACTGACCCACTACCTCCAGTTCATTGGCCTTGTCCTAGGCCGCTGCATGTCCGTGCTTGTTGCCTCCCTCCAGTCCGATCCTTGGAGAGTTGATGCCTTAAAAAGTCAGTCACCTTGTGATCACAGTGCCGTGTACAGGTGTTTTCTTATACCTTTTGGATTAAACAGTGTGAAAAGGAGAAGTCTGTGTATAACTTTCGCTGGCAACTTATATCGTTGTCCTCCAATGTGTTGCGTCCCAGTAGGTATTCTTTTCATAACTTACAAGGGGACGTTTTAACTTGAACTCACAGATTTGAATGCCGATTTTTGTGTAGGTAGTAGAGACCTACAACATTGGAAAAAGTAGAATTAGTTATAGCCGCCAATCAGCTTTGGGAACTGAAAAAAATAATAAAATATGAAAATCACGTTTTATTTTTTTCTTAGCTTTCAGTCAAGTTAAAGAACAGATTCTTTCATATTAAATTGTGTTTTTATATGTTATTTGAAATACTTTCGTTTTTATCAAGACGCGACCGGACTTTATGGTGCTCAACAACTTTTTTTTTTTTTTTTGACTTTATATATTTATTCACACCTGTCAAATAAAATTTGACAACCAGTGAATTTGCTGTACGAATTTAAATGGCTTAAAAGGCATGAGAGGGAGCAGAACCCAGCGGCACCTCCTGTCTTTATTTCATTTTATTATTTTAGTCAAGGAGGTCGCTCATCCAGCTCCTTTTTAATGTTCTCTGTGTGTTGTCGGGAATATATGTTGTGGCCATGTTTATTTGTGTATTAGGATTTCCATGTAGTTTTTCGTGGAATCGTTTGTAGTAGGTTTGTATTTGTACTTTAACTGTTGCTATGCGTAGGTCAGTATGTAAAGTTATGTTGCTTACGTACCATGGGGCTTTTGTAATTGTCCTGAATGTTTTTGCCTGGAAGATTTGGAGTTTGTTAATATGTGTCTTTTTAGCTGTCCCGTATATCTGAGAAGCGTATGTCCAAATAGGTTTCAGTAAGTAAGTATAAGTGTTAATTTTTTGTTTAAGTTATAGAGTTGAACGTTTGGAGAGGAGTGAATATAAAAATCTTAGTCTTTGGTTAAGCGTTTTACTTTTTTTCTTTAGCTCAACAACTTAAAAAAAAAAAATTACTAAATTGGTCTAGTAATCAGATGTTGTTTTTACGCATTACTTTTCTTTAAAGCTGTCATGAGTATGGTTTTAAATCAGCTGAGCCTATTTCCTACTGAGCAGGTTAGGCTATAAGATGTGAAACTCTCTCATAAACTAATCAAAGGAACTTAGTTTTAATTTACTATGTGAGTGGCATCTGATTTGTATTATAAATTTTATAACTAAGATGATTGGATTACAAGCAAATTCGATACTCAATCAAAACAGTTTAGCTTTTGTAAGAGAACATTGAAGTGCTTTTTTGACTATCGATTCTTTGTCCTAGTGTAACCACCTTATATTATAAGTTTAATAAACCATTTCCTTTTTATGAAAATAATTTATTTCGTATTTTTTTTTTTAGTAAATTTCTTATTACAAAAATTATTATTATAATTATATTTGTTTGTTTATTTATCTAAATATATATTATTACAGAAGGGAACGCCTCCTCGCCGCTGAGAGCTCCACTGCAATCGGTACAGAACGTCTTGCCAAAGCAGTAAGTCCTTCACAAGTTCTCGCATGCTCTTCTCTGCGTGTCATTGCATGATCATATGGATAACATTGCTTCAATTCGATTAGAAACAAGAGGATATCAAAATAAAATTTATATTCTTCTGTTTTGTGTCATTTTATTATATTTTTAAAATAATCTGTAAAACAACGGTGTTAATCAAGAAGTAGCTGTCGTTTTGGTTGTTTTAACGCATAATAGGTTTTGAATGAAATAGATAATTGGTGGTAAAGGAAAGCAACAAAATAATAGCGAAATAAGTTCACATATATCTACATAACCTCACGCTGTTTGGTACTCTGGGGATTTAGATGATAATAATGAGCTTATGTTACCGATTGAAGATGAAACCAAAAACTGTGAAAATCATTACATATTACTTCTTAGAAATTTACGTTTTTCCCACATGAAGGTTTTGTATGTATTTTTATTTATTTCTTAGTATTTAAAGAAATACTATATACAATGTTCAATGAAAATTTAAATATTTTATTAAAAATATTACCAGTTTAAAATTTAGTAAAAGCGTGTTTATAATGTGTTAAAAAGATTAAAACCGAAAAAATTATTTACTTTGAAGTTATAGATTTATTAAAGTGCATTAACAATCGCCATTAGTGAAAGGTATTCAATTTTGTTTATTTACGTTTTCTCACCTGCAGTTATCATTTTAGTGCATAATGTCGAAGATAGGGCGAATTAGCTCAAATTGCACAAACGTTGGGTCAATTTATGAAAGAAATTGAAATTTTTTTTATTTATGTTTAATATCAAATGAGAAAAATATATATAGTCTCAAATCTTTATAATAGGAGGGGGCTGCGTAATAGCCTTGCAGAAGCGAGTTTCCGGATTAGATGTTATGGGTTCAATTCCCACCTGGGTTGATGTAATTCCTAGTGGTTCCGTGAATGTAATCTCGAACTTCCCACCTTTGCTATTATAGGTTGGTAACCTATCCGATAATGCGTTATTCTTGCCTTAGTCGTTAAGGAGGTTTAGCACCAGTGAACAACAGCAATAGAAATCTTTATGTTGGGGAACTTGAAATCGCTTTCAATAACTATAGCGCACCATAGTTATATATGATAGTTCATTTATGATCAAGCATCTCTATGACTTCATTTTATGTTCAAACTGCTTTATAAAGTTTGTGAAGATGATTTTCGAATTTTAGTAAGGAAGTGAAAATGGGATGTAGTAGCGGTTGATTGATCGAAATGATGTGTTCAAAAGAAACACGAAGGTTCGTTAATTGAGAAGTTTTTTTTTTGTTTTAGAATTGACTAAAAATAAAGAATTATTAATCGTAGTACACAACCAATATCTAGTCTAAAATTCAAATTTATCTTCCATATAATCTATGCTGATGACACCAGCATCATGGGATCCATTTGCTGCATCCCAGACCCTCCAGTCACATATCGTTTCCCTTGAAGAATGGTGTCATAACTAAAGAGTAAAGATAAATCCCAGCAAATATCCTTTGCCCTGGTCAAAAACCTACTTCATCCTGTTCCCCTACATCCTTTGGTGAAGTACCGTTAAATAATTTGGACCAAATATGATAACTTGGATTTTATCGGGACAAGATACTTACCTGGAACCCTCATACAAGATTAAAAGACAAGCTGCACGTCGATTTCGACTACTACAACACCTACTTGACAAACTTCAGATCTCCCGATTCACTACAAAAAAAAACTCATTTATATGACGAATAACAAACCCATATAGAGTTATGGGGATCCACCAGACCATCGAATTCTTCCCCAATCCAAAATCCTTAATGTTCCTAACTTTGTCGCAAATGAACTGATCCACAATGATCTTAATATACCATACGTCTCCTCATCCAAATCGGCTTGTTGCACAAACATTCCATTCCTGGCAATCTGGCTTTTGAAAAGAAGATGGCCTCTCCTGATCTTCTTTTATAGATATTTCATTAGAGTACTACCGATGGGTAGTTCTAAAAGTTTTAATCATGTCATTATTTTGCATTTTATACCGCATATTTACTAAATGAATTTGTAATAAAGTTGTAATTTTCTGTTAATAAAATAATTTAAAAAAAAAAAACTTCCATATCTGCCAGGAACATTTCCGGACGTATAAAGTATTTTCTTTATAAAATTATTTCTATCATCCATTGTTTGTTTTGGTCATACTGCTTACTTAATCCATAAATTAATTAATTATTTATCCTCGATCCATAAAAAATTATTCATTCTCTAAATTGACCCAACGCTTGTGCAATTTGAGCTAATTCGCCCTATCTATCGACATTATTTTGCACTAAAACGATAACTGCAGGTGAGAAAACGTAAATAAACAAAATTAATTATATCTGAAAAAAATTTAGTTACTACCTTTCACTAATGGCAATTGTTAATGCACTTTAATAAATACTATAGCTTGAAAGTAAATATTTTTTTCGGTTTAAATCTTTTTAACACATTACAAACACGCTTTTACTAAATTTTAGACTGGTTTTTATTTCTGGTAATATTTTTAATAAAATATATATTCAGTTTTCTATTTTCATTGAATATTGTATATAGTATTTCTTATTGATATTTTTTGTACTAATTTAAATTGTTTTTGTTTCTTAAAGAAAAAAAACCATTGTAAATTCTTGTGCTATTGAAGGTAGATAATAGATTTTCCAAAAACAAAACTTTTAGCAGCTTTCCAGTATCATTGAAGTTTCCAACTGTTATATTTCATATTTTTCTATTTTAAATCCAATTATTTTCTAATAAAAACAAAGAATATTGTCTTGTGAGAAGACAAATGTGTCGAAAAAGACACATCTGGTTATGATCGTGGCGGGAAACCTGACAAAAAAATATAGTTCACATATTTGTCGCTGGACAGCAGCAGGGGTTTTTATCGGTCTGTCTTTTCTGATATCATAATTCATTGCTCATTGTTCGTATTTATAGCCAATTGTATTGTAAAGATAGTGGATCTAACAATGGGTTTGTTTGTACAATTGTTGGTACTTAATATTAGTGGATTCACAATTTTAAAACACATTTACGATGCTAAATCTTAAAAATAATTCTAATTTTTGCTTTATAAATATGATTATGATAGTAATTCGTTTTAATTAAAAATTTGTCTTGTACAAATAACTATAATAATATTAGACCAAAACGAACCACCAAGATGTTCGTTCCTGATGTCATCAACAATCTCAGTCCTTCAACTGAACTCCTCCTAAAATCAATTATACAAAATCAGGCGAAACATGATCGATGATGTTTATCAGTTCTATCAGCCCTGATAACCGTTTATTAATACCTTTGCTATCCGTCACTAAAACTTTACAATCGTATTTCAGTCACTCCGATGATATTATTTAAATTCTTCAAGGCAACGAACTGTTTACATGTCAAATCTTCTTTATTTTTTATTTTAGTGAACTATAAGGTCTCATTGTTAGTTAATCTTAGGACAAACGGCTTACTTAGGAATCCATATACCAGAATAAAAAGACAGATTGTCCGTCGTTTTCAACTTCTTTAAAGTTTACTAGACAAACGTTAAAAAATTAATTACAAGAACCTCATTTACATGAATGCAATTAAACTTATTTGAACATACAGGGTTGAGTTCAGGGGCTCCACTACACCATCCGGATTGTCTCGTATCCAATCCTTACAATCCAAAATCCTTTGAAAAATGTCAACGCTCCTTTGTCACAAAGTTACCCATAAAGATCTTAACCTAAGATATGTTGCTGATTTAGCTCAAACCAGATACCTATCTTTTCATAGTGAACAACTTAACCATTTAAATCCACTAGCATTTCAACTTGCTTCTCATTATTTTCTAAATAACCCACCCCCCGAAGTGTCTGAAAAGAAGATGGCCTCGGTTTCTTATACCACTATGAGCATTATCGTAACATTTACTAGATGTATTTTTGTTTTTTGGATGTAGTCGTAAATTTCAATAAATTGCTTAGTTTAAAAAACAACAAAAAAACAGTTAATCTTCTGTCACATTTCTCATTTATAAAGATAAGTGGAAACGTTAAACTTGTAGAACAACTTCTTATTGAATTCAACTATGGCAGATCGTAGCATGTAAAAATGAATGTTAAAAAAAAAAGAAGGAATTTTAAAAGAAGTGTATTTTTTTCAAATAATTGTGATAATTGTGTGAAATAAGTAATTTCGGGATTATTTAGCAATAGAAAATTACTTTTTTTATAATCCAGAATAACCTAGAAGTATAAATTAATTTTCGAATTGGTTGTCAAAATTCTTAATGTAGTTGAGTGTAAATGATATAAATATTAACCTTAATTAATAAACGTATATAGGATAGGTTAGTTTATTTTTCTTCTGTGTTGGTTTTGGGTGTTGTAATCATTAACTCAAAGACAATCAAAATGTTATCAATTAATTTTTGTAATATGGTAATATAATAAAAAACTTTAAAGAGCGTTCGTTGATTGGAGCCAGGATTGGATTTGAGATGAATAGGCTTCTATACTTCATGCTCTACCGATCCTGGATTCATCTATTAGTTTATCGTGCTAAATTAATGTTTCTCTTGAACTTGAGATAATGCTGAATGCAGTTATGATTTACATTTGTAATAATTTTCTACATTTATTTAATACATATTATATTGTGTAAAATTATTAATATCAATAAGTAATTTTTAAAATAAAGTCTTAAGAACTTATCGCATAGCTTTCTAAATATAAAGTCCTTCTGACCCAATCTACTGAGACCTTATAATGTAGAATTATTGAAGTACTACTAGAGAGTAATTCTTTACATGTTATTGACATGTCTTTGTAATCCTCCTATAAGAATAAAGTTTTCTTTCTATTCTATTCTATTCTATTCTATTCTTCTATGACCAATTCTTTCAAAGTTATTAATGTTTTTGTTAACCCTTACTATTGCAAAATTTAAACTTGTCCAGCGAAACCAAAATGGCCATCATAAAGAAACTATTTTGAATAAAAAAAAAAGAAAAGATTTTCAAGTCTAGAGACATTGGGGAAATAACTTGAATTTAAAACTCCGTTTTAGACTTCCTTGGGTATTCTCTGATATGTTTCTCAAGATTTTGGTTAGTATTATATTGTTGATAAGTACATAGAGTTCGTCATGAAATCTTTTGTATTATGTCTTGATGTGGTCTTTTACCCTTTTGATAGTGTATGATTCTCATTTTCTTGTTTTTGACAAGAAAGTCTGTGTTTTTTATATGTGTTTTTTCTGGTTGTTTCATTAATTCATAAGATGTACGTCATAGTGGTTTAAATAGCGGTATAATGTTATTCCTATTGAACCTTTTGTTATAGAATAGAAGTCGATTGTATTCCGTTTCCATTTGGAAGGAGGAACCTCAAATTCATAGAACGTGACCATATTATTTCTTTTTCCTCTTCCTTTGATCGCGCTCACCTGTTGCCTGCGAAAGTGATTGATTTATCATTGTAAGGTTGTGTGATTGGTCCTCAAGATGTACGATTATCAGATGCTGAGGTCGCACTAGAGAGGACACAGGTAGCTCGGTATAGGTGGCTGTAATCCTGGGACTGGGTGATTATCTCTCGCAGGTCCTATTCTCCTCCTGAGGAATGTGTTTTTTCCCTCCCCAGCCTCCCACACGGGCCTTTCAGCCTCCTAACCTCCCTGTTTTCTCCTCCTTCTTGACTTACTGCTTCCCTAAGTCCTCAAATGGATGGGGGAGAAAAAAATGTTTACCGGCGGTATTAGTTTGTGGAAAGCCCAATAATAATATACGTTTGGCTGCCTCGGGCTCGAATAACTTCTTTTTGGCTCGCGGGTCTATAATGATCAGTTGGAAAAGGCGAAAGTTGAAACCTTGGGCAACAGTATTACCCTTGTCGCTGATAACAAAAGCAATAAACTTTAGAAACAAATGAATATTACTTAATATCAAAACTACTTTAATTAATCATATATGCAAATATAAATAAAATTCATATTTCGAATTGCTTATAGAAAGAAAAATAAAACCCAATCTTTTTTTGAAATATAAAATATGATTAATAAGTTATTCATTTAGGTCAGCCTAGAATTTCAGAATTCTTAACTTTAGTTACAAGAAAAAGAACACATAAAAAAAGGTCACTCCTCTATATTTTTTTTATTATAAGCCGAGTCTAACAAGATACACTTCGATGAGATTTTTCATATGATAGTATAAGGCGATTATTGCCTATTCTTACTCTTGTTTGTTTACAATTTTCATCCCATAATTTTATACTAGTATTCTTTTGGGACTCTACTAAACCTCCTAATTCATCTCGTATCCAATCTTTACAATCCAAAATCCTTCGTAAAATCGTCAATCCTCCTTATGTCATAAACAAACTTAGCCATAAAGATCTTAATGTTCCATATATTCGGCCCAAACCAGATACCCATATATCAAACACTGGATTTTAGGAAATTAATTTTAGAAAAATAACTATAAAATTGTATCGAGAATATGAGATAAAATATTTGAACAGTCACAACAATGGTATAATGAAAGCAAATTAGTGAAATTATAAACATTTAAAACTCAATTTTAAAAATTGTGAAATGCATACTTATATAAGTATTAAAAAAGAAATTCTACCCTAGAAGTTAGAATTTGTTCTCCTCATTAGTGAGAATTTTCTTTGTGACATTTTTTGTTATTTATAGCATTAAAGAAGAATGCCATGCAGGCCGAAACGTGGAATCTCCATTGATTTGGTGTATTTGTTTTTACCACCTGACTGTATTCCTAACTATTTTCTCCATAAAATTTACAGTCAACCATACAATATTTATTATTATTAATTTTTTTGTAGCGTGGAAAAACTGAATGAATCTTATCAATTACTGCTCCGAAAAATCAAAAGTTCTCATTTTCATTTTTTTTCCTATACATTACAATCCCGATAATTCGTAATCACACAGATGTAGACGTTAGTTGATTTCGTGCACGAAGAAAAAAATTGTTTTTTCATACACGCAACAAAAAAAGCCACAAGCACGGAAACAGTGATACATGTAAGCCTTATACAATCCGATATTCTTGACAAATTCAAAGGCTGGAGTTTGGAAGTGGGGTAAATCATTTTTCTTTTGTTTGACGATTTTGTCATAATTTTTTACTTGTAGGGGAAACGATTTTATATGTTTAAAACGCGAGAAGATCAAAAGTGATTTTCGCCTTTAAAGCACATTGTACTATCTGGGAATTTGTTCAAGTATAAAAAATTAATCCCGTCAATTTTTCTTTCCATAATAGAATTCCATTTTGCTTTATTTATTATTCCGCCTAGTTTCCTATATACGATTTACCAGGGATGCTTGGATTGTGGTTATTCATTTCTTATAGCCCAGAATTTCTAAAGGTGAACCAATAGTTAGCTTTAATTTTGAAGAAAACAACATATAAAATAGGAAACACGTATTATAATTTTTTTATTGAAATATTACAACATAAAACTTGTGTCTAGTAAGTAGAGATAAGAATTACTTAGACAAAGCATTAGGCTGTTGAAGTGGAATTTGTTGACTATTATTAATTCTGCATTATTGTGATTATGAGTGTGCAACGTTGAATTATTAGTTATTGAATTGTGTTTGATAGATTAAAGGCAATGCATTCGAATCTTCTAATATCAAAAGGATGGCCGCTCATAGGTGCTTATTAAAACATATGTTAAATCAAAATATGTGGTCAGTAAAAACATCTGATTTATTCACTTCACAATGTATTCCTTACTATAGGTAGTTATTCAATAAACTTACAATACGTACACACACTTTTTTTTTAAGTTGGGAAACTTTTTTCTGGTTTGTTGTTTGTAAATATAACTATATCAGATTTACAACAATATTGATAATGTTCTTATACTACATTTTTTGAATACAGTGATTCAAGACGTAACAGTGGATAAGTTTTAGCCTCCAAGATGTTAAACCATGTTATAGAGAACGCCCACAGCTATTTTGTCCAGGACAGTTCCATTATTGTGCTATTATCGCTCTCTAAGGTTCGAATACAAAAAGACACAGCTTTACCTGATTCCTCACCGATTTTCACGACTCCGTTCCGTCACAGATCCAAATGGAAGCCACTAAAAGGGACTGCGGATGACTTAGGAGCGACTGTCCTTTGTCACCGTCCATTCGGAATCAACGACCCTCGAAGTCTTCCTAGAAGCTACATCGGTGGCACCCTGGTCCAGAGGACACTAGATCCATTGAGGACCTCTTTGGCGGCGGATCTGTTACCCACATCCGGCGCCGTCCGAATCCACGCCTCTGGGGCAGTTTCCCACCTGATCGGCCCCGGAATCCTGAGGGAAGACAAAGGTCCGGGAGGCACCTGTGTGGGTGGGTGCCTTCTTTCCCACGGCGCCACAAAGGAGCACCTTACCCTACCTGTCTGGCTCGGGGCCATTTAAACTTTCGTTGGGGACCTTTAAATCTTGAATAAATCTGAGGAATTCGAACCGTTATGGTCGACCTGAGCGATTCGAAAAGGTTAGCGGTTGTGTCATCATGGCGATTTATCGCTAACCTCATCTTCTTGTCACACCCGCTCTACCTGTCGGTATTGAACCATGTTTTTGTTTGGATCCCTTGTTTCTTATGTTTGATAGAGGGTTTGCTTTTTATGGCTCGCCCCAATCTCCTTGTTTTTTACTCTTTCTTAATTCATTTCACAATGAACATTACTAGAAACCAATTTATATTAACATAATTAAAGGCTTGAAGAGGAGTGCATCGAAGCGGATTTTCCGACACCCGTAAGACGTTGCATTGGTAACAGCTATATTTGTTTTTTGACATGGATGTGTTTCAGCTGGGGGTCTATAAATTTCTTGAGTGACTCTCAATACATGTATGTATACAACTTTTTTCACTCTCAAAAATATAACATTTTGACATCTAGCTCCGTTGGTAATGATCGGATCGAAAATTTGACGATAGTTTTCATATTGGTACTTTGATGGAAAATGCGTAACAACTGTCGCTAAGTATTAGTATTTAGGAACTAATAGTATTACTATTAGTTTCAATGAAAAAGTAGAGCTTTGCCTACTTCGTTATATTATAGTTGAGGCTTTTTTGACACGATCTAGCTCTGTTGGTGTTGTTTGGATCGGATATTGGACGACTGGTTCCTTATCAGAAGCATTAGATATTAAAATAGGAGGTTGTAGACTGCCGTATGCCTGGTCTATTGTTTTCCCAATCAGCGAGAAATTGAGCTTTTTTTCTCAATATTATCTAAACTTGATCGATTATCCTAATGGTGTTCGTTAATATTTCTTAGCAATCGAAGGACGTTGAATCGATATGAACATCTCGATCGTTGCCTGTCACAGGAGGCCTCAAGTAGCATGCAATAGCTAGAAGATAAATATTCATATAGGCGGAAGTTCCGTTCTCATTATCATAAACTCCATTGCTCTTCAGTCAACTCAACTGTCTTAAAATTAGAACCCACGGGAGCGTTGTCCTGACGAATGTTGTGCGTAAATGGCTTTTCCCTAGCTTTAGAGTTAACTCTTTTTTAATTATTAGTTATTTCAGATTTTGAAGTCTGTGACTAACGGAGAGTACTTGCAAGAGACTGTATTGAAGGTTGGATGATTTACGGAGACGTAGTTGGGATGATTGAGTAAGACATAATCTGGTAGTTTTCAGTTATGACAGGATTCAGTGGAGGGAGTACATAAGCGATTGCATGAAATTTCATAGTCACCTTATATTATTTATAAAATGGTAATAAATATCTATAAAAATATAAGTAACTAATAGTAAAAAAAATAAATAATTGTGCCAAACTGTATAATATTTATTTAAGTAATATACTTCAGACTAATAAAATGTAAAATTATTTTAATATATTTAAAATTATAGAATACATGCAAATTATAGAAAGCAATACAAAAATAAAAAATAAACATAGAAAGATAGAAATGCTTTTCCCTTCAAAAAAACAGGCCAATCTGTCCATAAAATTCACCTTAAAAAGCGGTACTCTTCAACATCTGCATTCAGAAACTTACGGCAGTATTGAGGTTTCTGTTCATTATCATTGGGTTTTAAACCTTTCACTGATAATCTAATCAAATAAATCCTAAATAAAAATAAATAAATAAATAAAGAGTTGTAGATTGTTGGGGTACACATATACACTGCAATCAAAAATAATATTTTAATTTAAATAAAAAATAATTAAAAATAATAATTAGTAATTAAATAATAATTAAAATATTATTTTTAATTGCTGTGTATCTATGACTGCATACCCCAACAATCTATAACTCTAAATACTTCTCAGTCAACTAATACCTTATCAATATAAATAAATAAATGTAATAACATAATATCCTTTGATCTGGTGTCACTTTATTGACAGTTTTTCTTTATTTTCTATTGAACAATAATTGTTTTTCTTTTCTTTTTATTCCAATAAAGAGTTTATTGTGTTTAAAATGCATATTTCCATTATGCGATTATCATAATATGTTATTTACACAAGCAACTGATTTGTATCCCAAATGAAAACACCAAGTTTTTCCGGTTTTAAAAGTAAATTTCTCCTTTAAATCGATACGGATTATTAATTTGATCATACCATATGAAAGCTGGTTAAATTTTTAGTTGAGAGATTTGCAGTTTTGTGGATAGTTTTTTTGAAAAACGGTGAGCGTTGAAGTATTGTTAGACATTGTAACTTCCCTAAATAAAATGATCAAGCTGTTTTTTAGATCCCGAGTTTGTAAAATCCAAGGTTACAGGTACTCTTCTTTCATAGGAAATTTAATGCTAAATCCCAAAATGTGGTCATCATTTGAAAACAATTTAAAACAAAATGTAGATATTACAGTTTTTATGGTAAAAAAACATCTTAGTCAAAAAAAAACAAAAAAGTCTTAGCATTGTCGTATATATGCAACGGATTGTAATGGAAAGGTAAGGTCTGCGGCATTTTTCTTCATTATTAATCTAGTTTCATCCTTTTTTTTTTTTTTTACGCTAAGAGGTACCCTGTATAATCTTTTGTGTTTCCTTTGTAGTAGTAATATTTAAAGGATGCTCTCAGGTAGGTAGGAACAAATGCGGTGCCATATAGTTTGAAGAATTTTTCAATTTTATGGTACCATAAACTTTGAAAAATATTTGAACTTTAAATAAGTTTAAAGTTAACCATTAATATGGTCCAATAATAGTGAAATGAGGGAATCCGGCTGTCAAAATGTAGCGGAGTAAACAATCTTTTGTAAACGTTTATATAGTATTCGGAAATATTTTCTCCAGATGCTAGGCAGAAATTTCTTTGTTCTAATGTTCTGATCGTTGAAGGGAATTGGGATTACCATCTGTGGTAGTAAGATCCTTGATTGATAGCAGATGCAAAAATAGCCCTTGTATGAGATAGGGGGGAAAAACCCTTTGTTTAACAAAGCCATCTTTTGAAAAATAGATATAATTTTTTTTTAAACATTTTATAGTAGTTATACCTTTAACTGAGAAATGATTTGCGAATGTCGGGGAATTGATAAAAGGGCTTTTCCTCTCCGAATTATGGTTAAACATAAGCTGGATATCTAAAGATTAAATATTGAATATTAAATATGAACCTTAAAAATTCGTTTTGTTTCGGGCTTCATATACAAACAATAAGAGGTTTATTGC